>CM068744.1:78067491-78343693 GCA_035084275.1 Hydrolagus colliei | reverse complement strand
TCCCCTCATACACTCCCCCCCCCCCCCCTCATACACCCCCCCCCCCCCTCATACACTCTCCCCCCCCCCCCCCTCATACACTCCCCCCCCCCCCCTCATACACTCCCCCCCCCCCCCAACCCACTCCCCCCCCCCCCTCATACACTCTCCCCCCCCCCCCCCTCATACACTCTCCCCCCCCCCCCTCATACACTCTCCCCACCCCCCCCTCATACACTCCCCCCCCCTCATACACCCCCCCCCCCCCTCATACACTCTCCCCCCCCCCCTCATACACTCTCCCCCCCCCCCCTCATACACTCTCCCCACCCCCCCTCATACACTCTCCCCACCCCCCCATACACTCCCCCCCCCTCATACACTCCCCCCCCCCCCCTCATACACTCCCCCCCCCCCCCTCATACACTCTCCCCACCCCCCCTCATACACTCCCCCCCCCCCTCATACACTCCCCCCCCCCCCCCCTCATACACTCCCCCACCCCCCCTCATACACTCCCCCCCCCCCCCTCATACACTCCCCCCCCCCCCCTCATACACTCTCCCCCCCCCCCTCATACACTCTCCCCCCCCCCCCTCATACACCCCCCCCCCTCATACACTCCCCCCCCCCCTCATACACTCTCCCCACCCCCCCCTCATACACTCCCCCACCCCCCCCCTCATACACTCTCCCCCCCCCCTCATACACTCCCCCCCCCCCCCTCATACACTCCCCCCCCTCATACTCTCCCCCCCCCTCATACCTCTCCCCCCCCCCCTCATACACTCCCCCCCCCTCATACACTCCCCCCCCCCTCATACACTCTCCCCCCCCCTCATACACTACCCCCCCCTCATACACTCTCCCCCCCCCCCTCATACACTCCCCACCCCTCATACACTCACCCCCCCCTCATACACTCTCCCCCCCCCCCTCATACACTCTCCCCCCCCCCCCTCATACACTCCCCCCCCCCTCATACACTCTCTCCCCCCCTCATACACTCTCCCCCCCCCCTCATACACTCTCCCCCCCCCCCACTCATACACTCTCCTCCCCCCACTCATACACTCTCCCCCCCCCCCCCTACACTCTCCCCCCCCCATACACTCTCCCCCCCCCCTCATACACTCTTCCCCCCCCCCTCATACACTCCCCCCCCCCTCATACACTCTCCCCCCCCCTCATACACTCTCCCCCCCCCCCATACACTCCCCCCCCCTCATACACTCTCCCCCCCCTCATACACTCTCCCCCCCCCCCCATACACTCCCCCCCCCCTCATACACTCTCCCCCCCCCCTCATACACTCTTCCCCCCCCCCTCATACACTCCCCCCCCCCCTCATACACTCTCCCCCCCCCTCATACACTCTCCCCCCCCCCCATACACTCCCCCCCCCTCATACACTCTCCCCCCCCTCATACACTCTCCCCCCCCCCCCATACACTCCCCCCCCCCTCATACACTCTCCCCCCCCCCTCATACACTCTCCCCCCCCCTCATACACTACCCCCCCCCTCATACACTCTCTCCCCCCCTCATACACTCCCCCCCCCCTCATACACTCTCCCCCCCCCCCCATACACTCTCCCCCCCCCCTCATACACTCTCCCCCCCCCCCATACACTCTCCCCCCCCCCCTCATACACTCTCCCCCCCCCTCATACACTCTCCCCCCCCCCTCATACACTCTCCCCCCCCCCCTCATACACTCCCCCCCCTCATACACTCTCCCCCCCCCTCATACACTCTCCCCCCCCCCTCATACACTCTCCCCCCCCCCCTCATACACTCCCCCCCCCCTCATACACTCTCCCCCCCCCCTCATACACTACCCCCCCCCTCATACACTCTCTCCCCCCCTCATACACTCCCCCCCCCCTCATACACTCTCCCCCCCCCTCATACACTCTCCCCCCCCCCCTCATACACTCTCCCCCCGCCCCCCTCATACACTCCCCCCCCCTCATACACTCTCCCCCCCCCTCATACACTCTCCCCCCCCCTCATACACTCTCCCCCCCCCCTCATACACTCTCCCCCCCCTCATACACTCTCCCCCCCCCTCATACACTCTTCCCCCCCCATACACTCTCCCCCCCCCTCATACACTCTCCCCCCCCCTCATACACTCTCCCCCCCCCTCATACACTCTCCCCCCCCCCCTCATACACTCTCCCCCCCGCTCATACACCCCCCCCCCTCATACACCCCCCCCCCTCATACACCCCCCCCCCTCATACACTCTCTCCCTCTCCCCCCCCCTCCCTCATACACTCCCTTCCTAAATACACTCACTCCCTCCCTCTCCCTCACTCACTCATACACTCCCTCATTCTTCCCCTCCCTCCCTCACATACTCAAACACTCCCTCCCTCCCTCATACACTCCCTCCCTCATACACTCCCCCCCTCCCTCCCTCATACACTCCCTCCCTCATACACTCCCCCCCTCCCTCCCTCATACACTCCCTCCCTCCCTCCCTCATACACTCCCTCCCTCATACACTCCCTCATACACTCCCTCCCTCATACACTCCCTCCCTCCCTCCCTCATACACTCCCTCCCTCCCTCCCTCCCTCATACACTCCCTCCCTCCCTCCCTCCCTCCCTCATACACTCCCTCCCTCATACACTCCCTCCCTAAATACACTCACTCCCTCCCTCTCCCACATACACTCCCTCACTCACTCATACACTCCCTCACTCCTCCCCTCCCTCACTCATACACTCCCTCCCTCTCATTCACTCAAACAACTCCCTCCCCCTCCCTCCATCCCTCTCACTATCTCCCCCTCCCTCTCTCCCGCCCCCCCTCTCTCTCTCTCTCTCTCTCTCCCCCTCCCTCACACTCTCCCCCTCCCTCTCAGTCAGTCAGTCTGCTGAGCTGGGAGTCTGACCCTGTATTTGCAGTGATGTAGACCATATCTCTTACCGATGGGGGTTCTGGCAGCGGCCAGGATAACGACAGTATCTCTCACACTCATGCTGTCGCTGTGAGTGTAGGAGGCAGTCACCAGGCAGACAGTCAGTCAGGCTTGGCACCTCCCCCTCACGCCACCACTGGGCAGGTCTGCCTGTGCTGAGCTCTCCTCTCCTCTCCCAGTTGTATGTAAATGTTGTTCATCCCTCTCCCTCTGGCCCAATCACATTGACTCATTGTCAGTTCCCAGCAGAATTCCTCCCTCACTAGACTACAGACTACAGAACCCGTGTCCTCTCCCGCAGCAGGCTATCGCCCCCATCCACGCCCGACTCCACCGGCTCCCCATCGCCACAGGGGATACGGTTCGAGATCCTGGTCCTCACTTTTTAAGCCCTCCGCGGGGGCTTCGCGTCCCCCGCCTCGCCTGCCCTACCATTGGCGAGCCAGCTTTCAACCACTCTGCCCCCCCACCCTCTGGAACTCCATCCCGCAGTCCCTCCCTTGGTTGCAAGCTTGCAGTCAACACACTTTGCAATATATCCATTGGAATAATAATAATCCTTGCATTTGATATACAGTAGTGCTTTTCATGACTTCTAGGCGTCTCAAAGCGCTTCACAGAATAAAGTGAATTGACTGTATACTTTGCGAGCGAAACACAATTGCTCAATTGCCAATTACGCACAGCAGAGTCCCAAAAACATTCGTGGATTAAACTGACCAATTTTTTCTCAGTGATTACTATCAGGCGTGTGGAGTAAAGAAACTTGCCCATGGTTTCATGCTGGCTGGAATCGAACCCTGGTGTATGGCTTGCAAGGCAAGTGTTCTTAAACACTGAGCTATTGGACTCCACAATATATGCATATTGTAGAACGTTTATGGTCAAAATACCAATTGCAATGTGTCCACGTGTAAAATTATCGAGGGTCAAAGTACAATTACAAAGTAGGAATTCATTAAACACTGGAGTAGAAAAGCAAAGATTGTGCAGAACACAATCTGGGATATGATCTGTTGCGTCAAATCAATTCTTCAAAATTATTGAACTCATACTTGCCAACATTTCTAAATGCAGTTTATCCGGCACCCAATCAACCATAACTTCCGTATAACCGGCATCACAAAAAAAAGGTCCGCATTCGATTAACTGGAATTTATCTAGAAAAATATATTGTTAAATTTTTTTGGGGGGAGGCGTTTTCGGCCGAATATCCGGCACGCACTTTAACTGGCATTGGCCAGGTCCCGAGGGTGCCGGATAAACGGGCTTTTACTGTATATCCAGTATTAAAGTATCCATTCTATCAGCCATGTATTTAGCTAACATTCCTAACGAAGAGACCAGAGAAAGAACTAAAAGATTCTTTCTCTTGAACAAATGCATATTTGTGCCACAATTTGAAAATTTCCATAAATGGTACACTTTGTTCTGGGACTCAAATAGCAGTCATCAATTGAACCTGTTTGAATTGAATTTTTTACACTTTCCAATAAATTCTTTGAAACTTTTGAACCACAAAGTGATATGGTGCAACATCAAATGTAAAGATTATTATCATCCTTCAATAGTATTGTGGGCACATAGCCGTACAATTAAAATAGCTTGAATTAGAGTTGAGATTTTAAGAATTTCAGCCATACAAAAGAATATCTCAAATTCAAAGTATGACTTTCATGTTATTAGAGAAAAATCATTTTATGGGTTACAGGAGAAGGCGGCAGGCCAATGTGTATATAGCAATGTCCTACAAATAGTCACGAAACAATGGACAATTTAATTTGGGAGATTGTTGGCCAGAACATCAGGAAAATCTTCATTCTCTTTTTCCATTTGTAGATTGTCGATGTTCACCTGAGCAAGCAGACTGACCCACATACAAAATGGATTCATGAGGAGTGGAGGCCAAGGGGAATGGCAAAAAGGCTGAGCAAGGGTGCTAAGAAAGAGGAAGGTCTTGAGACAAACCTTGAAGGAGCCGAGAGAAAGAATGAGGCAAAGGGGCTGCAGGATGGAATTCCAGAAAGTGGGAGCAGAAAGGTTAAAGATCTGACTACCAATGGTGGGGTGGGAAGAGTGCGAGATGTGAAACAATAACAACAAAATTACATTTATAGAGCGCCTTTCATGTCTGGAGAATGTCCCAGTGTCTGCCGAGTAGAGGGAACAGGCGAGTTTAAGAAGGTCACAGAGCTGGTGGGGGCAACAGCAACTTGCAGTTATACAGCACACTCAATGCAGGGTAGTCTCCATGGCAAGATAAGCGAGGGATTTAAAAGGACCAAAGAGATTCAGGAACTTAATCCCCCGGGAATCTCAGCACTCTTTATTGGTATTGTGTTTATTACAGCTGGATAGGGAAAAGGCAAATCTTAGCTATGAGCCAGCTGACTTCCTAAGATTATACAATGCCCACTTTGCATATGCTACTAAAGGGAAAACAGCACTCATGGAGTCAAAGGCGGCATGAGGAGCCCGTGGACCGAAAGCAGAGGCTAACGCCAACGTGGAGAATATCAATTTGTCATTTTAAAAAAATCACTGGCACAACAAAACAAAGGTTGTGCAAAATAACCATCTACAAATATACATTGCAATGCATTCAAAAACAATACCAGATTCCCTCTGAACCATCCTTTTGATAAACATTTTTAAAATACAAAGGTGGAACATATTTTTTAGTCAACTGACATGAAGTATACTTAATATTGCTTCATATCCTATTATCGGCAGGTCGGTTTTCTGCCTATTTACTCCCACTCTGGAATTCCATCCCAGAGTCCCTCTGAAATTCCATCCTAGAGTCCCTCTGACTTGCTCCCTCACCTTTCTCAAGGTCCATCTCAAATCCTCCCCTCCTTGACTGCGATTTTGCTCATCTTTATGATTCCCACCCGACTGCCAACTCGGGTACCAATTCATCATTAAGTGCCTTGGCACACCCACCCAATGTGAAAGGCGCTATATGAATGTAAATTGTATTATATTGTTTACTTGAAAACTATTAATTTGAGCAAATGTGGAAAAAATGACATATAAAGATATGTTCTTTCAGCAGAGCTCGTGCACCATTTTCTGGAGGATTTCATTCCGTGGATAAACTGGTTACTTATACTAACCATATTGGAACAATCACACACTAATAGATGGAAGATTTTTTTCCGAGGATAACATATATTTTTAATAATAATAATAATGTGATAATCCTTTCATTTGATACAGCTCCTACACCCTGAGGCTCTGGAACTCCCTTCCTCATTCCCTTCGCCTCGCCCCTTCTCTTCCCAGTTTCAGGTCACAGCTGAAGACCTTTCTCTTCGACCGTGCTTTTGGTCACCTTTCTGCCCGTGGCTCGGTCCCGGGATCCGCTACTGTAAAGCGCTGAGACGCTGTCCGGCGTGGAGGGCACTAAATAAATCTAAGTTGTTGTTGTAGCTCCTGATTACATCATTAAAACGTTTCAAAGTGCGTCACAGAATATATTGTAATGTGGATTGATTATATTGTGTATTTTGTGGGCGAAAGTGGCAGCTAATTGTGCACAGCAGTGTCGAGCACATAGTCATGGATTGAATTTGCTTTAATAATAATAACCCTTGCTTTTGATATACAGTATAGCCATATCATATCTTCTAGACGCCTCAAAGCGCTTCACAGAGTGTACTGTAAAGTGAATTGATGGTATATTTATGGGCAACTGCTGGCAGCCAATTGTACACAACAGTAGAATAATTATTTAAACAGTGAGTGCTTAAAATACCAGAAGTGAGTCTTGACTCATCGCAGCATCTTTAAGGTAGCTACCTGTTAAATATCCAATTGTTTATGAGCATCTGGAAGATAAAAGCTATTTGGATGGCAGCTAAACTAGGTCATCTCAACCTCTTATAGATCAAACTATAAGGAGCCAGATCTGAGTAAAACAGATCTTTGGAGGATGAAAGTCTTCATATCCATGAAAGTACAGTATTCAAAAATCTGCTTAAAGAGCTCCAATGGCCCAATTGATCAATGCATTACAAGGTGAAATATTTCAGAAGATCTAGGCTTCCATCTGTCGTCTACGCTCCATTCATTATTCTCAACAAGGGAACAAGTTGATCACAGTTCCATTAGAACAGAAAGACAGAGCAGCCAGGAATCCTCCTCATCATCACTATCCTACAATCCTGGGTATCAACATGCAGGAAATGTTAACAGAGGCAGATTTGAGCTCATCCTTCATGGTTGAGAAGTCTGCATATATTCCCATTTCAACTTTGTAGTCAGGAAAGGGAGAAAACATTTTTTTTTTAAATGATCTTATGTCAGCTAATGGCCACATCAAAGTCCGCAGTTCAGGAACATTCTCTCTGCCAATCTCCTGCAAGGAGCCCTAGGTGAGGTGGGGGAGGGAATTCCAGAAGGTGGCAAATGCAGTTGTTTGAATGATAGTATGACATTGTCCTGAGCATCACAGCCAATGCAGCATTTAATCAGAACTGCAAATAAGTAACTGAAAATAAAATTCAAGATGTAGGGTATTAAAAGTCTTTATTAAGTTTGGTCAGTACAAGTGAGGGATTTCTGGGGATAGTCACAGAATATGCATTACACAGGAAACAACTCGTCCTAGAAACTGGGTAACAATTTATACTATTCGTTAACACAGTCTGTCACTGGGGGAAATTTACGCATATGCATGGTGAAAAAGTCACAGTAGTTCAACACAAACTACAGTAACTCCCCAAACCTGAATATGGCAAGTACAACATCCAAACTCCCTTTGGAAAATAACTACTGCATTTGGCAAGCTTACATTATCACACACATACTTATGCAACTTTCACAAGTTGCAGGACTGCATGACAGGGTCACAGTAAGATGCCTACAAACAGTGTTTTACTGGAGTCCTAGATGTACACAGATTTACTGTTTTACACGGTTTCAATGTTAAACGTGTAGTAATACATTTTATTCAGATTAAATCATATAAAAATAACTGAGGTCTACATGTATCAACATCCTTTTAGCAACGGCCAACGCAATTATGATGTTTTAAAAAAATTTGAACAGTAGCAACAGTTTTACAAGAAAGCAAAAACACAAAAAGGCTGAATTTTAAACAAAATTACACACTATCTCCAACAGTCACTGGACAGCCATCAGCCAAATGAAATGACACTATATAAAAAAACTGCAGACAAAACCTGTTAAGTGTTACAAAACTGACCCCTGTGTGCTGACAGAGTCCAAACCATTCTGAACATGGTGGGAACCCATAGTTCTGGTACCTTTCACAACAAGTGGTTTATCTTCCTGAGGGTCATTGATGGAGTCTGTGTCATTTGAGTGCTGAGTAAGTGAGTTCTCACTACCAGTGGGGGAGTCTACACTCTCATAACCAGCACCTAGCTGATACATGTTACTGCTGCCTGCCCGGTCCAGCCTTTCTTCGCTGTGGTTGGAAAGCTTATTCCCACTGCCTGGAGAAGATGGGAAATCGTCCTCTGTGCTGCTTCCTTCTCTGTAAAGGCTGGTTTTGTCTTGGTAGGTAGCCGCTGCTTGCCTTTGTGGAGATGAGTCACCGTTGGTTGGTCCATTCACCAGCCGGCTGCAGTCTTTAATAATGGCCTCACCTGTTGCAGAAGGCTCAGGGGCTGGAGTCCTGCTGGTACCAGGGGCTAACACCAGGTGGTGCTGTTGTCCCTGAAGCTGAGCCAACTGCTGGCGTGTCTCCTTCAGCTGCTGCTGTAGAACCAGGATGGTACTTTGCATCCCTTCCACCTCCTCATCAAGCTGGATGATGAAATCATTCAGCTCTACACAAGGATTAAACAATAGTTCAGTAAAGGAATAACCACCATGGAGAGTTAGCCCCAAATAAAACAAACAAGGCTACATTTCCATAGAAAACCCGGTTGCACTGCACAGCAAGCATTCATTTTGATATTGAGTTGGGCACAAAAATGTAATAAGTTTAACGTATTAAATAGAATTTCACCGAAAAAAATAAATATCTAAACATATAAATCTACACATTTTATAATGTAATTAAAAAGACAAGAGGATTTTTCTGGTGCAGGGCTCAACATTTCTAATTATCAGTGATCTTCAAAAAGAGTATCAAACTTCATGAGTTCTCTGACATAGCTGCATAAAATATTTTATTATAAAAAAGCATTTGCCACTGCATTTCATAAGAGTATTAATCCCCACTCACATTCATAAAATTGCATTATTTTTGAGGAAGGAGACGAAAAACACTGGATCCAACCATTACAGGACAATATTCAATATTGGATCAGAGAAAAACTAACAGTATATAGATCTTATGCAGGTGAATGTTGTAAAAATTTGATGTCTGTTTAAAAGTGATACCTGCCAGAACCACCATTTATTTTATTGACAAATGTCACAGTAATAGACCTGTCCAAACAAATGCTAACACTGAGCCCATTTCCAAACAGTTTCCAGTATGAAGAGAAACACCACCTATAATGAAATCTTAAAAGGAATACTACCTCCCTGCTAACAATCCATGTTTGAAAAATTTACACTGTTGTCCTGGAAAATAATTTGTTTTTAACAATTACTATACCTTCAGGGACATGGAAGAAATTGAAGGTTACATTTCTTCTTGGAAGCCTGATCTGTTATCACAATCAGGAAACTTTAATTGGGGTCAAAGCAATCTGTGTACAATAATCATCTCACACCTGATTGTGTTCAAGTGTGGAATCTAAAAATATGGAATCTAAAAATCTAGTATGATAAACATGTCTACTACAACCCATGGTAATTATATGGTTGGCAACACAACCCAAAATGCACGAGAGAAATTATATCCTATTCATGACATGTAGGAATGAGGGCCAAAAGCTGAAAGGTTAATTTCTCCACAAAACAGCTGCCCATTGTTGAGAAGCTTTGACTTGACTGATAATGGATAAAAAAAACAGAATGTTACTATTTCAAAACAGAATAATACTCACAATCAATTAACCTGGGGCAATTTATTACCTGTCATTCTTCTCCCCCTCCTCAGAGCATTTTGCATTGGCAAATAAGCTCGCAAATAAGGGTAATAAGTAATGTGGAGCAAATAGAATTAAAATACTTTCCATTGTCTAAAAAATAATCTGAATACTACTCCTGTTCCTATCTTTGAGTCTGTGGCATATTCTCTCTCTATAACATCCTATTCTGCAACTATTGCCTTCAAGACTGTGTTTTTCACATGGTGCCAATTGTTTTTTGATCTCACTTCTAATCAGTTTAGATCTCATTTTAAGATTATCACCTCCTTTTGGACCTATTAGTAGAGGCAGAATTATCTATTGTCTAGCAATTTCCCACATTAATTTAAACACTTCAGTGAGATCACCATTTAACCTTCTGAGCGAAAAGGAACAACTTTACATAGCCTCTCTTTAAAGAACTACAAAACTCTTCAATCCAGCTATTAATCTGTTGTTCCCCACCCTACCTCTTTGACCTCCTAACCCCCGACCAACCTGTCCGTCCCCTCCACTCAGCGGGCTCCAGCCTGCTCCATGTACCCCCAACCCACCATCAGCAGGTGAGCCTTTGGTCCCTCTGCCTCCAACCTTTGGCATTCCATCCCGCAATCCCTCCGCCTCGCACCCCTGAGCCTTCTTCAGGTCCTCTCTCAAGACACTCCTCTTTGACCATGCCATTGGTCACCCCCTTCCTGACACTCTCCCTGATCCTGACCCCAGCTTGGTTCCAAAACAATGACTTCAGTGCCTTGAGATGTCCTCCCGATGTGAAGGGTGCTATACAAATGTAATTTTGTTGTAGTCCTATTGTTGGGACCTCATATCTGATTAGTTAGTTCTGACCAGTGTTCTACATAACTGCAGCAACATATCTTTGCTTTTATATTACAGATACTTCATTCTGTAGTCCATTGATGTATTTGATTACTTTATGATATACTGTATTAAGAAGCCCTCCTCAGAAAACAATTTACTCAACATGTCTCAGATTCTTAAATAAGATAACACAATACAAAACTACATTTGTGTGGTGCCTTTTACATCGGGTGGACATCTCAAGGTGCTGGACAGTCAGGGATTTGAACCCGTGTAGGGTTGGAGGGTTCCGGTAAGGGAGGGTGGAGAGCAAGTAGGTTGGCCGAAGGCAGTCAAAGAGGAGGGTCTTGAGACATGCCTTGAAGGAGTTAAACGAGGGAATGAGACAAAGGAAATGAGGAATGGAGTTCCAAAAGGTGGGGCTGGAGAGGCTCAAGGCCCGACTGCATATGGTGGGGTGGGCTGGGCGGGAATGTGGAGAAGGTTAGAACCTGTGGAGTGAAGGAAGCGGACAGGTTCATAAGGATTTAGCAGGTCACTGCGGTAGGAAGGAGCAAGGCCATGGAGAGCCTTGAAGACAAAAAAAACCCTGGAATGTTTCACTATGATTACACTAAGTATTCTGTAACTTTTCATAGCTTGTCCACTTAAAACAACAAGAAAGCAGAAACTCAATATAGATCTTTGTACTGATTTTTGCTCAATTTGAATCTGAGAGGATATTGAGCTATGCTATATTTCACTGGGTTTTCGTACTGGTAGAGGTGAAAGCTGGTTGTTATAAAATAACAAAGAGCTTTCACCACTTGCAAAAAGCACATAAACTATGTTTATTTCTTGATGGTACCAAAATATGAAAATAGGCTTTGTGATAACACTGCACAAAGACTCAAAACAGTTTTGCACATCTGGATGTTAAGGGAAAATGATAGCCCAAAGTGTAAGAATTATAAACATACACATCGACTTTAGGCCATGAAGTTATCTACTATTCATCTATAACATTTGGTGGATCATAGGTGGGATCATAGGAAGACAAGATTTTAAAATACATGAAAGTTTTTCAATGCTTTTGTACCACTTAACATTATTGTAAACTTTAAAATATATTCTCGCGTGTCCAAGATGCTCCTGAGCAATGACACGGTCTTTTGGTTAAGGACACTATCTTCTCCTAGTTTCCAGAAAGACTAAAGAAATTATCCATTGTGTCTAGCCCTCAGATTGCCATAAAGTCACTCTACAATTCCAATCGTTGCTTAGATCTTACCATTAACAATGCTTAAATAGGGTTAGGAGCTGAATTTAAAATGCACACAATGAAAGACAAATGTGTTAGTTAATTCAATTACAAATACGTTTACATATACTAATATAGGCAGAAATAGTAATTGATGATAGAGGCAAACGTTAAAAAAAAGGCAGTCTAATATTATTCCAAGAGTGTCTCCAGAAAGGCAGTTTTCCAAGTGTGGCCAAGTAATGAGCTCCACTCACCATCTTGACTGCTTTTGAGCTCCTCGCTGTATTTTTTCTGTAAAGCTAATTCAGCCTCTAGCTGTGCGATGCGCCCCTGGGACAGCTGCCTCCCCAGTTCCTGGTTTTCCTGAATTAACATCCGACACTTGGCCATCAGCTTTTTCCCTGTTTGGCTGTAAACAAAGACACCTACCATCATAGAGTGAAACAACAGCTCTTCATAAACTGGAGACCACCTCACGATTACGATCCATTAAAGAGTAAACCTTCCTCACGTCCACTGTGTGAATAATTATACTCGGTATCCCAATTTAATAGATAATATTTAAATGGATTGTTTAAATACTCGGGTCTTTTTCACAATTTTTAGTGTTTTTGTAGTCATTTAGATCAGGTTTTAGTTAATCTTCTGAATGAAAATCCTGCAGCAGATTTGGATGCAATTCTAACCCTACATGGAATGTAAATTTCAGAGATTATTTCTTGGGAATTTAAATAATTAGTCACTTAAAAGATTAATTTATAAACATTTTTCACTAGGGATAAAACATTCAGAAACACTAGTTTATGAAATAAAGCCCAGCAATAACTTTTATTTTAGAGCTTCAAATGACTAGATTTAGATTAAAAATAATTTAAATGGTGACTTTTGTATGTAGCAGATTTAACAAAAAAGTATGATTGATGCCAAACTACCAATTAATTCAAAGGCATCGAAAGGTCTCGAAAAGCACAGGTCATCTCTGTAAGATAATTACAACTAGATTCTAAAATCATGCAATAAAACTGGTTTATACCCTATTTTAGAGCTCTGAAATATCCAGGTTGGTCCCAGATCCCTCGACAAGAGAAGGGGAACAGAGAAAATAAATTAACTAGAGTTCTCATTCTTAATAGTTGTCTAGTGACTTGTGCAAAAAAAGTCAGTTGTGCATAGCCGTGATGCTGTCCAGGTAACTAGCTTGATAATTTGCATCCTGGCTCACGTGTGAAGAATGAACTGGATGAGGTGCAGAAGGCACTATTGGAACTGAACCACAGCATTAGTTGCAAGAGGAGTGAAGATTGGGAGGGAGAATAAAAACACATATTCTTTGTGTAGCCATATTTTAAAATAAGTTCCACAATCAGATTGGTACCAAGCTTTAGTGGTGTAATGCCATTCCTAACCCTCTACGATTGTTAGGGAATAGGAAACTAGTTTTACTGTGAGTTGATTGTTGAGGTTCATTTGTCCAATACATCTCCCGTCAATAATTTAACTAGTGTACAATACTCCTTTCATTGACATCACACTTCAGTAGAAAAGGATTTAAGAATTGTAGATTGAAGTTGATCTCAGGTCACCATCTGTCATGTCGTCTCCTGCATACTCAGAAAAGGTATGCACCATTAACAGTTGATATGTATGAAGTAAACATCCAAAATATCATACATAGTGCTTATTTTATAGGACACAACCAGACTGGGACTTAAAACACAAGTCAATCATTTTTCAAAAATATATATCAAAAAAGCTGCACACATGGACACAATGCTGAACACTTTCTCGTTTAAAAGGTTACACCTGCATGATCTAGATGGGACCACACCATAGGCATGTTTTTAACAATCAGACAAACCATTTGAAAATCTGGGTTGAATTTAAACAAAGGTTATTTTTGTTTTGTTTTAAAAAAAACAAGCAAGTGCTTTTTTCCTCTAAACATATTAAGTTTGTTTTTAAAAAAAGGTAATTTGTCAAGCAGGAATTGTGGATTAAATGTAACACTTTGAATTGTGGATTAAATGTAACATTTTTGAAAATGTTCCTTTGTGACTGAACTTCAACTGTACTTGAAAGCACACCGCATAAATCAGAAATTATTTGGTTGAAATATTAAACATTTTACCGAATGGAAATGCTTTCGGAATTAAAAAAAAGTACAATTTCTACTGAATTATTTTGCAGTGGGACATCAATACATGGTACATTAAATGATACTGTAAAATATGATATAACAAAAAAACCTGAGTAGCATCCATTGAATGGATCAGGGAAGACCTGTTTACACTATCAATGGCAAGAATTATGTTATTCTTGGAATTAGATAATATACCTAAAAGAACAGTAAGATGCATGAACCTATACATCACGTGTAAATAGATCTATATTTTAACGGGTGCAACTTGGAAAAGCTTACTAAGTCATTTTACTGGTTCACTTCAATGAGTCAGTGTTACCATACATAACAAGCAATTCCAAATGCAACATTTTGGATTTATAAATGTATATACGGTAGCTCATGTTTTTTCTTCCCACTTATGTCACAAGATATCAGGTTTTATAAATCTGAATGTGCTCATGCAGTCAGCATTACATCCCTCCTCCAGTACCTCCACATAATTAAAAAAAAGTCTCAACAATTTATTTTAGAAACAAAATAATCTGAGAAGTTAAAATGTAGATTTGATTTTCTTGAATTGGAGTTCCAAATGTGGTTTAGGCCACAAGACATTGCTTATGAACAGGAAGAGTGGGGTGTTATGGTCACTCTACCCTTGAGTTACTAAAGGAACAGAAGCTATGACAATCCTAATTTAACATGCTCACCACAGAGAACAAGTGAAGGAAATGCATTTTGGTGTGAGGTGCACCATTGTCTGAAAATAGAGACTAATTCTATAGCATTACTTGTGTCAAATTCATGGCTTACATTACAAGGTGGGGCTGCCAATGAAAGCAAACACATTCAGCACACAATGTAATATTTCAGGGGCTTGAGAAAGAAAATGAATACCCCTGAAGTTATGTTTTGTATATGCTGTAGAAAATCAAAATTTGCAGATTGATAATTTGCAATATTGTCAATAGCATTAATTCCTGGAAAGTTTGATATATTGCAGTGTGATACATATTGGACAATTCACATTTGAAACCCACTGTTCAAAGGTCATTTACCCAAGTAGTCTGTTGTTACCTGTTAATGTACATTGACATATTTGTCAAGCACACGTGTATTTAAACATTTCCTCATTCATCAACAAAGATCTTTTAAAACAGAAAAAATAAACCATCCCAAATTGAATCTGATGCAAACCTTCAGATGTACAGTAATCTGAGAAAAATGTGTCGTTCCTAGAATGGAAATTCTGTAAACTTCAATACACCTGGGTTCTTAGATTGCATAGTTTTCTTCCAGACAGTCACTTATTGCAACACTTCAAAACCCCAAACCCCAGTACACAAGTGTCACATTGTAAAAGGCCAACATTCCCTCTAGTAGTAAGTCAGTGAAATGGGTTTAAATTTCACCAACAAAAAGCTGTATTTCAAGTTACCCACTTTACACTGCTCATGGTCTGGTATGTACAAGTTGGTTCAAATTAATGAAGTTAAAAAAAACAATATTCACCATAGAGGGAAGGTTGCTGTAGAATACTCAAATATGGCTTTCAAATGCAACTCTACACAGAGTTGGTGGCCACTTGAAAAAAATAATTGTGAAACCTTTGACTGTGCTCTAAAGTCACTTGAATGTTTTTTCAACTCTTGACAGTTCACCGTGAACAAGCAGGAAGTCTTCAGTCTTATACCAAATTGACTTCCAGTGTCTATTAGTCACTAGCGCAATGTTTGGAGTGCAGGGCTATTTAACGAATTTACACGTACAGGCTCAACAGCATCTGAGATGAGAAAAGCTACGTTCTCTCCTCGAAACTCAGTCTGCAAACACAGCCACCAGAAGAGTGTGCAGCAGACTTTACACTCTTGTAGAAAAGTGACCTTCTTTTCCTCCCTTTATTTTCTTCTATAAAAAGAAATTTCAACAGTGTCTAAATGTTCTAGGAGGGGGGAAGAATATTTTTTTTTAGTCGGATGCAGGCCACATCTCTTCGGAACAGTCCGACTCCTTCAGGCCTCTGAAGCAGAAGGGGGGAAAGCTGAAACAGAATGTTCATCTGACAACGTTTTACATTAAGCATAGCAAGCTGAGCAGTAAAAGAATCTGGATTTTTTTGCTCAAAGGCTGAGGCTGTCTTGGTCTGACAAGAGTACTTGGCCATCCCACCATTGCATTCTTGCAGTGGGACTGTCAGGGAGGTCTTGACTGGGGAGTATTTTGTTTGTTTACCTATCAGGTGTAAACTTCCAGGCACTCAGTTCATTTTGGGCTTGTTCCAGTTTGTCTTTAGTCTGTTCCAGTTCAGTCTTCATTTTAAGGAAAAACAAGTTAATGGCAGGATCAACCAAGGTGGATCGAAGTTGAGCAGCACTGGGCAGTTGAACTTGCTTGAGATACTGGATCTGATTCTGCAAGAAGGAAAAGGTATACAGTCACCAAAAAGGCAATAGTTTATTGCATACTAGCTACAAACACTGCATTTTAGTTCAATATTTTTGATGCATTAGAATTACAGCACTTAACTATAATGCTAAGAACAAACCTATTGCCCCATTTTCTTTCTTTGTTACTTGAATTGGACTCCACTGGAGCCCTTCATGAAGCTAAAGTAGCCATTATCAAGTTGTTCGCCCAGACAATCAGTGTTAGCAGGGTCATCTACCTTGAAAAGCACCACAGCCAAGACTGATCTTTTACTCGAATATATACATGTGCTTTCCATCTGGGCCAATTACCACAGAACCATATAAAAATAATCATCCTTGCATTTTGATATGGCACTTTCACGTTGTCTAGGCATCTCAAAGCACTTCACAGTATATAGTGTAAAATGAACTGACTGTATATTTATGAGCAAAACGCGGCAACCAATCGTGTACAGCAATGTCTCACAGTCGGGATTGAAATTTTTTTTGAGGGATTATTATTAGGTGTGTGGTTGTTTCGCCCTGCCTGGAATTAAACTCAGGCCTCTCGCTTATAAGGCAAGTGCTCTAACCACTGAGCTACAGGGCTCCCATATGGAAGCCATAAATGTTGGATTATATCGGAACATTTACTGCGGCTCAATTATTTGTGTCTTGAACATTTAGATGAAGTGGATTATAATGCTGCACCTTAATCAAGATATTGTATGTGAAGGGTGAATAAGTGTAATTTTGTTTGTTGTTGAATTGTTCAGTCACTCTTTTGAAGACAGTAAATACAATTCAAAAAAAGGGAATACAATGTAGGATTTTAGTGATGCTGGACAATTGGAGTTTTTTTTGACTGTACATCATACAAATATATTTCCTTGTTTATGCAACAGAAACATTGCAAGGCTAAACATAATGTTTAGGATTAATCAAAGACAAATGTTGTGATTGAGGTTTTGAACATTTTACACCAAAGTCTCTGTTGCTATAATTGCAGTCAAGAGCCTTAGTCACCAGTTATGGGAAATTACACAGGATTAGTCATTTAAAACATTTGTTATATTAACTCAAATACATTGTTAGGTCATTAATTATATTTTTGTTTAAATGCAGTTGAGCCATAAAACATTGCCAATTCATGTTTCAGTATATTCTGTGAAGCGCTTTGAGATGTCTCAAAGATGTGATAAGGCACTATATCAAACGCAAAGATTATTATTAGTCATAAAATTCAACGATTCACAAGTTCTCTACAACAGGAGAAATAGCACATTAGGTAATATATTTGAACGTGCCATTTACAGTACTTGAAAATGCACATTTGCTACTTTAAATAGATGGCCATTATTCTCCAAGTCACTGAACATGTGTTGAAAGAGTATATAGCTACAGTAAAAGCCTGTTTACCCGGCACCCTCGGGACCTGGCCAATGCCGGTTAAAGCGCCTGCCAGATATTTAGCTGAAAACCCTCCCCAAAATGTTTTTTTTAATCATTTTTTTCAATGCATTTTTCTGGATAAATTCTAGTGAATTGAATGTGGACTTTTTTTTTAGCGATGCTGGTTATACGGAAGTTACGGTTGATCGGGTGCCGGATAAACAGGCTTTTACTGTACTTTAAGAAGTCTAGAAGATGTGAAAAGTGCTATATCAAATGCAAGGATTATTATTATTCTAGCTGTGCTGAGACACAGTAAATTGATAACACATCACTCCAAAGGTTCAGTGACTAATTATATGGAGTCGCGAGTTAGGCATATGTAGAAATATATAAAGAAATGTGGCCAGGTGTTTGACGATTTAAGTGGTAAACCAGGGTTGAGTTATCAGCAGTTTACAGTATTTTTATTTTGCTTATAATAATGCTGGAGTATCAGATGTATATTATATAGCAGGCCAATCAAACTCCAAATAGAATGCAAGTTTCTTTGAAATAATAAATTTTGATGATGCAGATACCTCAGTTTGTAAGGCAGGCGGACATTTTATTCGGTGAAGTTATACTGTTGTATTTAAATAATCTGTACATTTGCCTTTCATGTTAGAAAGAGGCTTAAAAGTTTCACAGGATATATTCTAATGTGTAGAATATGTGTAGTTATTGTGTTTTGTGGTGAATGTGACAGCTAAGATGCACGCAGTAATGTGGGCTTGAACCCGGAACCTTGTCTCAGAGTGCTACAAATGGAAACAGGCTAATACACTCGCTAAATATGCTAAAATTACTACATAAAGGAGCTAGCTGCATTAGTGCGAGTTTGGCATTGAACTGCTAATGGATCCATTTCACACTTGATATACAGATGGTCCCTTTTTAAAAAATAAAGTTAAGACAATATTGAAACCTGAAAATTCAGATCATATTGCCACAAGTAATCCCCGACTCATTTTTATTTTTGAAAAACAGTTACACCATCACTATCATGGTTGCACTGATCACATTGCTTGAGGATACTCCAGACTGAAAAGTTGAAGTAGTCAAGTGCTTTGAGAAACTCCTGGTGTTTTGATTTTTTAAACCAGTTATTCTTTAGAGACATTGTTGGTAGTAGATGATTTAATACAAGGCATTGACTTCCAGTTTATTTCACACATTTCATACACCATTTGAAAGCATTTTGAATGTTCTGAATCTATCATAACTTTTTTTTTTTAAGTTTACAAACTAGGACTTTAGACAAAGCAGTAAAGAAAACATAAAGCAGTAACGGGCTGTTAATAGTTCATAGTCCTGTAGCTCAGTGGTTAGAGCTAGCAAGAGACCCGAGTTCGATTCGAAGCAGGGCGAAACCTTGGGCAAGTTTCCTTACTTCACATGCCTAATAATAGGCAAAAAAAAAAGAATAATTTGGTCACTCAGTCCACGACTGTTTGTGGGACACTGTTGTGCTTAATTGGCTGCAGAATTCACCCACAAATATAGTCAATTCACTTTACAGTATGTTCTGTGAAGCACTTTGAGACGTCTAGAAGATGTGAAAGCGCTATATCAAATGCAAGGATTATTATTATAGTAGTCAATCTAGTCACTTATGGTCTTACTTCTCAGTTGTCAAATTAAATGCCTATTGTAACACTAATGGTATATGATTTTGATAGATCCTCTGTAATCTTATTCTGTCCCAATTGTTAACTAAAATCAAGCCAACTTTTGTTCATTTATTTTCATTTGGTAGAGCTCTTTATTACATCCTTTTTACTTCCTCAACTAGTATTAAGATACAGATTGCAGTAGTCCTCCAAATTCAACCACCATGAATTTCTATAGTCTTGATCTCTTCCGACTTCTCTTTTGAAAATGCTGTGAGTTGCAACATGGACACCATTAGATAACTTAAAGTAAATAACGGTTGCAACATGTCACAAAACATTTACTTTACATGGAAATCCACTGAAGATATGATAATGGAATACCCTGCTAGGATCTATTTTTGAGGTATAATCCATATTAGCTTTTGAAAAGGAACTATATAGATATCTAAAAGTAAACTATAGGAGTATGGGAAAAAGGCAAGTAAATGGGACTGAATGGATTGGTCCGTAAAAATGATTCTATAGACTTCAACTTCTTTCCTGGCATCACTTTTCAGCCAAGTCACAAAGATGCAGTTTTTAAACGGTATAACTGGATGTTGATTTTTGTCTCCTGAACAGAATTATTTCCTACTGCTACAGTAGTTTCATCAGTAATGGAAATATCTTCTTTCCTCCTTTCAGCGACTTGGGACGTCCTCCCAACGTGAAAGGCGCTCTATAAATGTAATTTTGTTGTTGTCCAGGCAGAAGTTCTGATAGGCAGACTTCTCTATTTATGACTAATATAGTAGTGAGGTTGACACACCCTTTGAAAGCATTTACTTCAAATCTTTTCTTCCTATGCACTACAGCAACACAGTCCGAAAACAAGACTAAAACAGCATACAGCTTTCAAACTGGTGAAACTAGTAGTTTTATTTTCACCATTCAACTACCCTCCTTTCTCTACTATCGAGAACAAAAACATGTATTCTGGTTATGATGTCAACTTGTAGCTAAATGCTATTGTGCTGATGGTTAACTTTGTCCTGGAAAAGATACAGCTATCTTGACAGTAAATTCCAACAGGCAACTCTGGTACCGCACCCAAAATGCCATCATTCTTCTGCAAGGTTTGGCAGTGACAAACCTACTGCTGTTCCATTTGAAAGTTGGTAACTCAGAAAAATGGGAATCCAACCTGGGGCCGTCCCATTCTGTATGAATCAGCTACTCATTGAAAAACTCAAGTCAGAAGAGCCTCTATCTTTTAATATCGAAATGTATCACAGTAGCACATCAATTCAATATTCAATATAACAGAATGGCAGAATATTAGTTCAGACAATTGCTCACAAGGAATAATCAAAATTTAAATCCCAGAAAAGCCCTCATGTCAATCCAAGGAGCTGACTCAATTGTGGCTATGATGGAGGCCTCCGTGTCAGGAAGAGATTACAAAAGGACTTAAAAGTGCATAAAATAGTATAGTAAAATTTACACAATAATAATCCTTGCAGTTGATACAGCGCTTTTCGTGTCTTCTAAACGTCCCAAAGCACGTCACAGAATATACTGTAGTGAATAGACTGCATATTTGTGGGCGAAATGAGGCAGCCAATTGTGCACAGTAGTGTCCCTCAAACAGTCTTAGATTGAAATGCCGATTTTTTTTTCCTGAGGATTGTCAGGCGTGTGGAATAAGGAAACTTGGTCAAGGTTTCGCCGTGCCTTGAATTGAGCCTAGGTCTCTCGCTTGTAAAGCGAGTGCTCTGACCATTGAGCTATAGGATTCCACATAAGTCTGTCACAACCATCATATTTAATATGCCTTATGTGAAGTCCGAGTTGCAGCCAAACTATATAAACTTGTAGAAAATCCAATTTAAATAATAATTTGCGTTGGGTATATGTAATTTAATGGAGCTGATAAATGCACACTCAGTGATAGGTCAAGATTACATTTCAGTAATTAAATGCACCTGTCACCACATGCGCATGTATCAACAAGCGTGGGAATCACATTCAATCATGGGAAATGGAAGTTTGTTTGTGCATTCGTCAATAGATCAAGGCTACTGTTGTTGACATTCAATGCAGTCGGCCGGCCGCATTGCCTGGACGGTTCGGGACATACTTTCCCAGGATTCAATGTAGCCGCAACGTGTGGGAGTAATGGAGGGTAGACATTACTGAGTGGCATTACTGAGTTAGAAGGTGATTAAGGTGAGTGGTATAAAAAAAAAACTAGCGTATGTCTCCGCGTATAAGGCGCACCCCCCACTTTTGACCTTTTCTTGGTGAAAAAAAATGGAAGCATTTTCAATGATATTGCCGGCAGAAGGGAGGAGAGACAGGTAGGTAGGGAGAGAGAGAGTAGGCAGCCAGGGAGGGAGAGAGGGAGACAGGCAGGCAGGCAGACAGGAAGAGAGGCAGGCAGGGAGGCAGACAGGGAGGGAGGGAGGGAGAGAGAGAGAGGGAGAGAGGCAGGCAGGCACGGAGAGGGAGGGAGAGGCAGGCAGGCAGGGAGAGAGAGCGGCAGGGAGTGAGGCAGGTAGACTGGGTTTGGCAGAAGGCAGGCAGCAAGCACAGCACTGAAGTCCGCTGCTGCTGCCGCTGCCCGGGCGGCCGAGGCCGAAGCCCCGTCACCCGTTCCCCCCAATCTCCGCTGGACACTGACCAAACCCCGGCTGACAGCGCGCCAGCCGCCCCTCCTGTGTACTGTATTTCCGAGGCTCAAAATTTATTGTATCTGCGTATAGGGCGCACCCCCAACTTTTGAGATCTTCCGACGTGCAAAAAAGTGCACCGTATACGCGGAGATATACGGTAAGTGGTTTTGAGAAAACTGAATGCGACTCGGATTAATGTACAATTTAAAGATTTAAAAAAACTTGAGCTTTACTGTTCGCAAACACTCTGCTCGCCAGACTCCCCGCTCACCGGTCTTTCCAACGCAAGATGCAGATTATCCAGAACGCTCCAGTTCGTCTCCTCTCCAGTACCAAGTTCTGTGAACCGATCACCCACAACCTCGCCCGACTCCACTGGCTCCCCATCCCTAGCTTAAAATTCTCAGCCTCACTTTTTAAAACCCTCCAGTCATGCTCCTCTCGACCTAACAACACACCAACCTTCCCATTCCCTGTTCAGCAAGCATTGGTTTATTCCATGTCGCCCACAATGCATGCCCCACATTGGCAGTCACGTCTTCTGCTACTCTACCCATTCTCTACAAATCCATCCCTGAATGCCTACTTCTGACCCCCTCCCTCGCCTCCTTCAAGGCCCATCTCAAGACCTTGCTCTTTACCTGTGCCTTCAGCCACATTCTCATCCCCACCCCTAAATTAAACCTCAGGAGCTATTGGGAATCCTGTATCTTATTAGTTAGAGCACTCAGCTCACAAGTGAGAGGATACATCTTTGATTCTCGAGCAGGGCATAGCCTTAGGTAGGAAAATTCAGACTAAATTTGCTTATTCTGGACACTCTGAAATGCAATATAAATTGTAAGTCTATGGGGAGAAATTCCACTTGGGAATCTGCCTAACGTTGAAAATAATTATATTTTCCAACACTAGCTCCTCAGATTGCAGCAATCATTTCACAAGATTAATAAATAGTTCATAGGATTTAACTATAATGAAAGTTTAGATAAACCGGACCAGAGATTAATGTGTGATTTGATTGAGGTATTTAAAATCATGAAGGTATTGATGACTTCTCTTTGGTTGACACACATTAAAGGGGATGCAAAGGTTCAAAATCAAAATGAAGGCAGTTAGAACTGAGCTCAGGATGGTTTTGCATATGTTCACAATGTTCAGTGGTGGAACAAGTAAGAGAGAGCTTAACCATAGGCCAAACCAAAGAGGTAGGTCAGAGGGATTTAAAGATAAAGGAGGTAGGGCTAAGTGGAGGGAATTGAAGCAGGGTGTTCCAAAGGTTAGGTTGATGGTACGGCAACCAATTGTGCAGGGTCAGGCCACATGAAGAAGGCCTGTCAACTGAAACAGAGACAGGAAGAGGAATGGGGGTATGAACAAGCCAGAGATAGGGAGAGATTAACATGCAAGTGTGAGAATTTTGAAACCGATCCTTTCTGCCAGCAAAGGCAAAAACAATAAGTCGATAGACACATAGCAGCAGAAGTATTAGGGGACATGGCTGAAGAGGAAGACATCAAGATTTGCCAAGAGCTTTAATTAAAATATCTGCCAACGTCTTTTGGGGAAATAACTCATGAAATCAGTTTAATCAACTGAATAGCCACCCGCAGGTTCCTATAAGTTCATGGTCAACAAGCTGATCTCATCCAGGATAGCAGTAAAGGAATTACAACTGGTCTCAGTGCTCCAGGCTTCATTTACTGGTATATATCAGTGTAAGAAATCAGCTAGGGTTCCCACTACTTTAGTATATTAATAGAATGCTCTCATGTGGATGTCAGGTGATAAGATTCCAACTTGGCTGTGATTTCTCTCTTCTTTCATTTGAGTAGCCATTCTCGGCTCACATCACCGATCTGTCTGTTTGAGCAATAATTGCCGTTGACCATGAAAACGTACCAAAGCAAGTCTGAAATATCATGCAGGATTGGGAGAAATGTGGAAGCGTTAAACTTTAGATAATCAATTTGAAATCGTACTGGTTAAAAATACAATATCATACGTCTCTACTATGTAATTGCTATGGAAATGAAACTCAAGCACCAACACTCAGATAACAATGAAATTTTGCTCACGTATGCATCAAATAATTTAACATTTAAATCTCTTAGTACCTTGTGCATGAGGGGTTTTCAAATAATAAATATTTGTACTCCCACATCACCGAACAGTACTTGGCTTCTCATATGGGACTAAATACAAATGATTTGTTGGAGAAATTAATATCTATGGCTGAAACCTGGAGCATAGGATAGGCAGCTTATTTTATTACTGCAGCAGTGAGCATATGTGATAATCAGTTAGCTGGCAAAACTCTCAACCATGTATTCTCCCGAAGTTTCAAAAACCTCAGCTCAAAATATCTGGGGATTATTTTCCTGTTATAACAATTTTACTAACCTTTGGAAAATTCAATTATATTCTGCCAAGGGATGCCAAACTTCCTCATAACAGGTGAATCAGCTCATTTATTTTGTATGTAGTAGCTAAACCAGGGTGTTCATGTTCTGTTTTGTTCCACCAGATTAAGTATTGCAAAAACAAAATAACTAGAATTCAAGTAGGGAATTCTACAGAAATCTGGAATCATGAAAATCAAGACAACTATTCCTACTCATTATTTATCATTGGCAAGAAGATAAAATAAAAAAAGGTCACTTCAATTACTTATCCTGGTTATTCTGCAATGGTCCAATTTGTATTTCTTCAATGTCTGTATAAATTAAGTAAACACAAGACTCCAAATCTGATTGATTTCACAGGCTCAACATGCATAGCAAAAAAGCCTGCAAAGAAGGAAGATCCATGCAGAGTTCTATAAGTTGAATTGTAACAATTTTCACAACCCCCTTCTGTTGCCTTGTCAACATGCAAAAGAAAATTCATAGCAGAATGCATCATCTACCTCAGAATGCATCATCTACCTTGTGCTGACCTACCAGTTTGTCAAGAGTGGTGGCCTTCCCAATCACTGTATAACTGAAGCAAAAAGACTCTGAAGGGGAACTGAGACTGCATGTTAGTTCCCCGAAAAAGCATTTCAGCTATTCTGGAATCCTGGAGCATGTAGTGTAATCTTACAGAAGATCCATTATTACAAATAAGTGTTCTTTAACTCAAAGCTTTTAAGAGTGTAACCCGATTTTAATTAAACAAGCGTTAAGCTAGGGGAAAGCAGATTTATTGAAAGCCTAGCAAAATATTTTGGTTATTAGCAGGGAACGGCGATATGGGAATTTTCCGGATATGGATATATCGGTTGGCTCATATCGAGGTATACCGAAATACCGATATTTTCCGTTTTTTCGTACTGCGCATGTGCGCGCGCATCGGAGCGTGCGCGCGCATTCGGGACCTATCTTCTCAGGAGGTAAATATCTTTCTCTCTCTGTGTCTCTCACTCTCTCCATCTCTGTGTTTTTCTGTCTGTGTCTCTCTATGTCTCTCTCCCTCTCTCCTATCCCCCCCCATCTCTATCTGTATATTATCACATCCACCCCGTCTCTCCCCCCCCCCTCCGCCGTCCCTCTCTCGCACCCCCCACCCCCGTCGCGTCTCTCCCTCACCCCCCCCCCCAGCCGTCTCTCTCCCCACCAAGCCGTCTCTCTCCCCCTCTACCCCCCAGCCATCTCTCTCCCCCTCTCCCCCCCAGCCATCTCTCTCCCTCTCTCCCCCACAGCCGTCTCTCTCCCCCTCTCCCCCACCCGTCTATCTCCCCCTCTCCTCCTCCCCCCAGCCGTCTCTCCCCCTCTCCCCCCCCCCACAGCCGTCTCTCCCCCTCTCCCCCCCCCAGCCGTCTATCTCCCACTCCCCCCAGCCGTCTCTCTCCCCCTCACCCCCACCCCCAGCCGTCTCTCTCCCCCTCACCACCCCCCCAGCAGTCTCTCTCCCCCTCACCCCCCCCACCCACAGCCGTCTCTCTCCCCCCACCCCTTGCATACCTGTATATTGTATTCGAGGACTATGAATACAAGATGGCGGCTTTGCACCTCGGGTCTGTGCATTGTGTATAGAGATGAGCATTCTGGGTCTTGTAGTTGATTATGCTTGCATCCTGATTTTTTACCTCGATATAACGTTTTTCGATATATCGGTATTTTTAAAATGTCTATATCGGCATACCGATATGAAAATCATATCGGGTTTTACCGATATACCGATATATCGCCATTCCCTAGTTATTAGGTATTCGGCCCTTGACGTTGATTGGAATTTTTGAGCGCCTTTTTCAGCATCTTCAGGCGTCCTCCCGACATGAAAGGCGCTCTATAAATGTAATTTTGTTGTTGAATACAAAAGAGTTTAAATACAAGCATATTGGGAAAAAATTAAACTGGGAGTTTCAAAGTTATGTATTAGAATTTTTCTTTAGAAATACCTTCTTGTATACTCTAAAGCAAGTTAATACACTAGAAATTAAGTTTTTTTTAAGTGATCATTTAATTTTTTATTGTGATTTTATATTATGCCTCAGACTTAATTGTCACTTTTACTACTCTTCAGAATTTCTGCCATCATCATCTTTGTCTCACCTTTCACTATTTGTTTTTTCCATTTTCTTCCTTTTAAGTTTCCTGCTCCCTTTGTCTTTCACTTCAGAGATGACAGAAACAGCTGAGAATATGTTGAACAAGATCCCAAATAGAACCAAAGGCTTGAGTGATCCCAAATGACAAATTTAGAGGAATCAATATATTATTTTGGAATTAAATGGTCAATTAAAAACTAGGAAATATTTGAGGAAATAAACTAGGAATATTTGAACATTTAATAGGTGCGGGCAATAAATATTCCAGTTATCAGTTAACTTAAAAGCTGTGAGGATTAAACATTCCAGTTACCTATATAGCTACACAGCTCTATTAAAACAGAGGGTTGCAGCACCCAGATTACTTTACTCTCTAAAGCAGTCTAGTGTCCTTTGGTAAGCGATTTGGGGCAAAGTTCACCCAGTTTTGTGAATTCAACCCCCTTTTAAGATTTCCATAATTCGCCTTCCTTTTTTAAAAAAAATTGAAGAATAAAAAATTGTTCATATGAAAATCTTAAATAAATCCATGGCAAATTTCAAAAACATTTGTCTGAACTAAACCTCATGATATATATTTTTAATTGCCCTGGCTTTTCTTTGTTCCAAACATCCAGAATTCCTTTCAAATAACCTCAATTGTTGCAAAGGGTTGATGCAATGAACAAAATGCTGCATGATTTTAAGCAATAAGACTAAGGTATAAGTGGGAATTTGTTTGCTCCTGTGCAAAAAAAAATGTTCAGCTATAGGCACAATGGGATGCCTTCTGAATGGCACTAAATAAATGTAATCTGTTGTTTAAAATGATTCTCCACATCCCCAAAATTCCAATTTCATCACCAAACCCCTAATAAAATAGACATGTATAATCAAAATACACACACACACACAGAAAATGGATACTCACAGTACACTCCTGCATTTCCTGCTCCTTGGTGGCTAGTCTCATAACCAGGATGTTCTCCCTTCGGGCAGACTCATGCTGTTGTTGTTTCAGCTTCTCTTCAGACTCTCTCAACCCACTCACATCATTTGCTATAGTAAAATGAAAATACAAACAAGTATATAATTATCATAGCCTTTTATTATCATGCTTCTACAAATGCACTAAACATGCAGATTTTACATTTTGTAGTTTATCGGGGCCATTTTCATATTGCAGAAATGTATTATATATGTTACATAACTGTTTCTAAGAATATCAATCCACCCGGTATATGCATAAATTTCTCAATGAAAATAGATTGTTTGTTGCTACTGCCCAGTGAATGTGTGGAGTTTTCCCCCACACCCTAGGAATTTCACTTGAACAAAAAAGACCAGAAAAGTACAATTTTATTATTCTAACTATTTAATTGGTTCTCAGGTACAATGAAACATTAAACCTATTAGATCTGTGCTGTGAACTCTTTCTGGGTGGAAACCAAATTAATTTAGGTGATCATAAATATAGATTATGGAGAGTCAACTCCAGGAATGGAGTCATATGATTGTGCATGACCAAAAATGGACCAATAACCACTTCATCTTATCTTAGAATAGTAGTTCACACATAATTTAACTTTTGACATTTTAGAATACTAAGATTATATGGCAACTACCAGCAATAAAGCAAACTTGCTTTCTTTACCAAAGTTCAGGAAGGGGGAGAAAACAAATACAGAGGAACTCCATAATAAAACCTCATTATCGCATGTCTTGCTTATAGAAATAGATTTGTGGATTTGGGCTAACCAAGCACTGCACTCGCCTTTATCATTGATCAGCTGGCCTCCTGGACTAAAAAGGCCAACTCCCAAGTCGTCAGGTCACTGCTGACAGTTCTTGACGAATGCAGTGTCAGCAGCACTTCTTGGGCATAACATGAAGAGAGTTGTCAGTCACCCAGAGTCAGTTTTTTACTCACACCTTGTTTATAAACATAGTCCCTGAGCTATTGGACTTAAGACCTGTATTGTAATGAGGTTTGTCTGTATAGCAGTTGTATTCTTTTAAAAATATGTGAACAAGACGTTTTCCCCTTCTTTGCATTTGAAACATGAAGGCTACATAACACTGCCAATATCAAATGTTAGCAATATGATATAATTCTACAAATATATCTCAACTGCAATGCTGTTTCCTTTAGATGATTAAAAAAATATTTAATACACTCCCTTTTTGTAGAAAATCTTGAATAATGAGATTGAGAGAGATGTTTGTAGGGCTGCAGATTTATACTTAACCATGCAATGACGAGGAATAGCTTCTAAATAAAATGTAAATGGTATAAACATGCAATTCACATGGAGCACATTCTAAGTATTATTATTAGTCATTTTATACAACTGTGCCTTTTAAAAAACCTTTGTAATTAGTTTTGTAAAATGAATGATTAAACGTTTACCAGTAAATTTAAAACCAAACTTACAGCCAAGTTCTGTGTACTTGGTCTCCAGCGCATGCACGTAGACTTCTTGTTGTTTCCATCTTAAAGGAAGACAAAATAAAATGTTAAGACTATAGCAACATAATGTAGACTGCTGGAGAGACAAATATGACAGTACTGTACCTAGAACCTACTACACAACTAGAAAGAACAAACCTCAAAAGTTAGATTTCCTGATCAAAAGTAAAACAAAAAAGATGTGACAAGTTAATCTGTCTACAGTTTAATAATATTGTCCACAAGTGAAAATATGCAAAAGATTTTCTAAGCAAGAAAATGTGAAAACCAACAGCAAAGTGGACCCCTTGCACAATTCTGCTTAGTATTTAATAAAATGTATTTCCCTCAGATGTTTCAACTTAGTTCCTAGTGGACACAACTCCATTACAAAAGTTGCACATAATTAATCCATTGCAGAAGGGAGTGCTTTTACTTTTTGGTACATAGGAATGCTGTGTTGGATGTATCCCTGGTGGAACAAGTTATACTGTATAGTAATTTTAGATTTTAAAAAATCTTTTAAAAAGTGATCGACAGATAGAAAGCTAGAGATGAAAGAGGAGTTGCCAATCAGAAAAGTGTGTTCTCATTCTTGGGAACTGTATTGAAAGTAAGAATACTTGGGATTAAGAGTTGGGTGATAGATGGGAAATGCAATTGGCTCAAATAAAGAAACCAACTACGTACATGCAGCTTTAACATATGGCAATATGAATATTACATTTATCAATGAAATTTATGAGATTACAAATGTTGATGTTGATGGATCAACAACTCAATACGGAGCTATTGACGATGAGTATGATGGAAGGAAAGTGAAGAATATGGGGTGGCATGTTCAGCAGCAAATTTATTTTTAAAAGGGTTAACAGAACCCTGAGTTGAAGGGAACAAACCAACATTAAGTACAAGACAAATGGGAAACATAACTTGTTTGGGGCCAGAAGCTATTTTGATTATGATTGCCAAAGATCACAGCAAAAAATGTACAATTTTCCTATAATTTAGTATAACCGAATGCATTTTCATTCAAAATTGAATAAACAGTCAAGAAAACAGTTTGCTTCAGCAGAGTACTACCTGGAACATAATTCTTCTCTGGTCAGGGTCTTGAAGTCAGATTCATTTAAGCGAACCTTTTGTAAAAAAAATAAAGTTGGGTATAAGTTAGTGACAACATTAAAATGAACAAAATTAATATCCTTGTTATTGTTATGTATGCTCTTACCTTCTTTGGAAGAGGTTCTTCATTAGTCATTCTGAATGCTGAAATACAAAAGATGTGTCAGTTAACACAATAATTGCCACCATTACAGATCAGTTTCTAACTATTAACATATACTTATATTACTTATATTACTTTCGCCACCAGGAAAATTGCTAAAAGAAAACTCCACAAGTTTATAAATGTATGCATATTACAGCTGTAATAAAATACATTATAGCTTTAAAAAGTGCAATATCTATTTGGTCATTTGAACTAATTTCCAATTTGGATTATGCTGATACCATCAATTTTTCTATCAATAAAATATTGTTTTAGTTCCATTCTTATTATCCACTTGCCTTTGATGCTCACCAATTTAAATTTTGGCAAACAAAAACAATACATGCATTGATTACCGATTCTATCACTTAAATAAATCAGCTACTTCCTGCTTGAAATTGCACGGAGGCAACTGACATTTTTCATCCAGTAACCATAATGAAATAGGTTCCACAATAACTAAAGTGGAACAAGAGGTTTCCTGTGAGCCAAGAGAAAAGTTCAATTGGTTGAGCAATTCGGCCACCTCAAGTGAACTCACTATTCATTTAGGCACATTGTAAATGGAAATTAATGATCCCATGACACTATTCAAATAATAGTTTCACTCACGGTCTTGTCCAAACCAATAATTCCCAGATACAATTGGTCATGGTATAATCAAATATAGTTTAGAAAATAAAGATTTGCCTGACATTTTTTCTGAAGATGTTCTTTTTAATATACTAAGTGTTGCCTAGAACATTGCTCCTATTGGCTAATCTCCAAATAAATAAATAAATTATTTTAAAAGATTCATAATAATTTTGTCCTGTGACACTGTGTAATCCATGGCACAACAGCAGCATTGAACTATCTTTAACAGATTACATTGAAATTCTAGTTATATTCTTCCACTGTATGTAAAATCAATTTATTTATTATGTTTCATATGCCAATGAAACATCTGAAAACAGTTTACAGGATTTACTGCAGTGTAGTGACTGTACTTTAATTTGGCTATAATTTATCTACCTCCATTTTAGTCTACCAATGAAATCAGAGAGTGAAAATTCCATGCATTACCTATCTTCCCCAAATCAATAATTCATGTCATAGAGTATCGGTCCCATGGGTGGCAGTGCCAGCACCAATAAACAATTGTCACTTGCAAACGGCACCTTCCAGGCACTTCATTTTCAAGCTTGGAAATTGAGCACAATTTCTATCACCTATATCCTCACTCTGACTGAACTTTGCACACCCATTACTCCCACCCTTGCCTGGTTCGAAGTCTATGAAAGGTTTGGTTTAAAGATCCTCACCTTCACATATTCATGCCCATGCATTTCCCTACCTTTCTGACCCGCTCATATTCCACTCTGTCCATCCCTTTGCTCAACTAAAGCAGAGCTCCTGCACTTCCCCCCAAACCCTCTACACCACTGTTATTGATACATTCAGCCAATACTCCACTAACTCCTGGAATTCCCTACCTTATACCCCTGCCTTGCCCTCTCTTGGCCAAACTGTCTGAAATCCACCTAATTTACCATGCCTATGGTCACTTCCCCTTCTTGCTTGCTTAGCATTCAACCTGACCATGGTGCAGAGCTGAGGTGCTACTCGAAGGGCATTATATAAACACAACTTGTTGTTATAAAGCAACTGTGACAATATTGTGTGAATTTGAATGCTAATTTGAATGAGAGGAATATATCCCAAGGAAAATTCACAGTTCATTAGAATATTAAGAGGGGTGAGTTAGTTCCATCTCATCTACATGAATCATGGTAGGCAGAAACTAAATAAATGCAATCAAAAACGGGATAACGATCTGAAAATAATTAAATTTGTGTTTAATATAGAACTATTCTTTGCTGTCAAACTAATAGTCATAGTGGGGTTTAGAGAATCTCATTTCATTGGGTAAAATCAGATACTGTACTATTAACGAGATTCTAAATTTACAATAAGTAACACACTATGTAAAAGAGGAATTCATAAAATGTTCCACATTAACAAGTGCTTTGGGTGCTGTAATCCTTTCAGTGATATACAGAAGAGAAGATCTGAAATTAAAATTGCAACTCCAGTTCTAATGCAATCATTGTTGAGAATGAAAATTATAAAATGTTAAACTCGAGTTTAGTTTATTGAGTTACCATTTCTGGAGATTAAGTGAACACCAGTTTTAACCTTAGATGTACCAATATACTACAATGTGTAATCATGTATCATTTAGTTTTTTAGATAAGTATTTCCCCATTCCTCATTTTAAATTGTTTACTGTTTTGCGTCATTATGCCCAAGAGCTAACAATGTGGTAGGATTTCCATCAATGCCATGTTGAACCATCAACTACAAAGCACGTAAAAGAAACCATCAAAAAATAGGTTGAGATTATGCTTCACCATCCAAGCATCATTTTTCCTCCTCAAAAACATTCAAAATTCCTGATTGGTACATCCATCCCTCTCAATGTTGGATTCCCTTTTCTTGTTACTATAACAAACTTTTGGGGGGCATATGAGCATTTTCTAAGACATCTAGTACTATCTATAATTTATACAAGAGACAGTGACCTATTCATTGGGGGAAATTACAGCCAAGCACAAGCCAATCATGCATGATCAGTCCAGGGATTGCTAGATTGCAATTAGTGGCTGGAACCCAGGTTGATTTTTCTCCACCATAGTCCATGTTGCTGAGGCCAATAGTAATAACAACAACTTAAACTTATAAACTTATAAAGCGCCTTTCACGTCGGGAGGACGTCCACTAGCGCTAAACCAGGTTAAGAAAGCTAAGCTTAGTAAAGACCAGGGCCTTCCAAGTATATTTCATTCAGAAGCTGTCTTGATATTTTACTTATGTTGAAATCAATCTGAATGTCTACTTTTTAAAAAATGACATTATTCAACAATGACAAATATAATGTATACATTTAAGATTCTGCAGATTACAGACCATCAATAGCTTTTCCAACTTGATTAGCTTTTCCTAAGGATAATGTAATAACTTCAGATCAATCGCTGAGTAGTCTAATACGTCAACTTGCAACATAACAACAACTTTGATTTATATAGCACCCTCCACACTGGACGGCATCTCAGAGCGCTTCACAATAAGGGATCCCGGGCCCAAGCCATGGGCAGGGGGAAAAAGGTGACCAAAGGCGCGGTCAAAAAGAAAGGTCTTCAGCTGAGACCTGAAACTAGGAAGCGAGGGGGGGTGAGACAAAGGGAGTGAGGGAGGGAGTTCCAGAGCTTTGAGGCATGGTGGCTGAAGGAACGGCCGCCGATGGTGGAGCAGAGGATTTGGGGTCAAGGAGGAGACCAGAACCGGAGGAGCAAAGGCAACAGATACTGTGTTGGGGAGAGAGGTCAGAGAGGCAGAGGAGTGGTGAGATTTGACACAACAGTAACATGGGTGCGAAATCTGAGTTAAGTGTAATTACATTTGGTCAGAATAGTTTATTGTAGCAGATTTGCAAATCCATTCAAATCAAAAGAGTAAAAATAATCCTTGCATTTGATATGGCGCTTTTCACGTCTTCTAGATATCTCAAAGCGCTTCACAGAACATACTGTAAAGTGAATTGACTATATAATTTGTGAGCAAAAAGCGGCAGCCAATTGTGTACAGCAGTGTCCCACAAACAGTCATGGATTGAAATGACCAATATATTATTGCTTTTTTTGAGGGATTATTATCAGGCATGTGGAGTAAGGAAACTTTCCCATGTCTTCGCCCTGCTGGAATTGAATCCAGGTCTGTCGCTTGTAAGGCGAATACTCTAACCACTGAGTTAAGAGAACCACAGATTGAAGGTACAGCAATATGATTGAATATTTAATTGTGGCAATTATCTTGCTCACATTAATTGAGAACCTCCTCAACAATACATTGTTCTTCTTTCATCTCGTTTTCTCATTCTGGTCTTACTTGTGCCTTATTCGCATCTTAACAAAACTGACTTTAATCAAACATCTAATTTTCATGTCACTGCTTGCCATCCTTTAGAAAGGCAGTCATATAATAATCATCATCCTTGCATTTGACATAGTGCTTTTCACGTCTTCTAGACGTCACAAAGCGCTTTACAGAATATACTGTAAAGTGAATTGACTTTTTGTGGGCGGAACCCACAAACAGCCATGGATTTAAGTGACCAATTTATTGTTTTTTTCCCCCGAGGGATTATTATAAGGCTTGTGGAGTAAGGAAACTTGCCCAAGGTTTTGCCCCGACCTGCCGGGAATCGAACCCGGGTTGTCTCGCTTGTAAGGCGAGTGCTCTAACCACTGAATTACAGGACTCCACAACTCCCCCATTCTAAAATAAATGCTGGGCAATTCTGTACCACAGGTGTATAATGCCCACATACACAATGACCAAGGAAAACAAAATTATTTCTAAAAAGCAAGCAATTTGCATCAAGAACGTTACTGGAATAAAGCAATACAAGTTGATCAATAATGCCAAGACCAGTTGAAATTTTGAGTGGTGGAATTATCTACCTATTACTTATGCGAACCCTTCACCATGATAGCAACAATTGCTGGTGCAAAAATATATTAAACTATATGATTGCGCTACTGTAACATGAGTGCAGTTTAAAGACCTATTCACGCAGTTGAATTAGAAAATATGCTTGTATACATATATTCCACAGCAGCATTTACATTTCACCCCCACCGCCCCACACAAGAGATAAATGAGACAAGTCCATAAATAACGCAGAGAACTAGCTCGTAACTACACGTGAAATAATGAAATGGAAACCCATTGCTACTAACACATATAAAATTCCTCCCCCAGTGCGGTAGTTGGGCAGCATTATCCCTGGACCCAGATAAAGTGACATCCTTGAAAGTGCCAATTTTCCGCGCTGGGCTCGGCCTACCCGACCCTAAGTGCAAACACAAGCCGGGAGCCGCCCGGTCACATTCCCGCGCCGGCCGGCCGGTGGCGGCTCGCAGCTAAAGTCCTCACCCGAGAGAGAGAGAGAGAGCGAGCGAGAGGTGGGGAGAAGAAAACACCGCGAAAAGCGTAAAAAATATAAACGCCGCCGAGTTTTCCTTTTGGTTTAAACTAAAAGGGCCGCGGGTCCAAACCCAGGTGAGATGTCCGCCCTCTTTATCTGTTCTGATGTCGAAAAGAGGAGGCGGCGGCGGAGGAGGAAGTGGCCATTCCGGGCACCGAAGCTCGAACTAATTATTTTAGATTATATATACAGTATTTTTTTTAAAAGTTTGCGACTCTGCACACGAACCGCGATGCTCGGCCGTGCGAGTCTGCAGTGAGGCCGGCGCGGGGTCAGCGGCGGAGGCTTTCCCTCTCTGCTTCTCCCTCGGCCCTGACTCAGCCCGTTGTTGTTCGAGGATCAAAATCCGACACAAAATGGCGGCGGCAGCAGCAGAGCTCCCGGCTCACCTGATCTGGTTGCCAGCAGTCTTCTTTCTAAATATATATATATATATATATAGGATTCTTCCCCCTTCCCCACTCCCAGATATGGGTTCTGGTTAATCTGGGAACGGGAGGAGCTGTCGCTCCGGATCGCGGTCGGTGGCCGGCCGGGCGGAGTTCTCTCTGTCTCGGTCTCACACACAGTCGCAGCGAGACTCTCGAGATCACTCCGCCGCCGCCGCCATGCGCTGAGCGCCGCGCGCTGCTTATTGGGAAAAGCACGCACTTCAAAATCCAACCGCGCCGCCGCGCGCCCCGCCTCTTATACACACACACACAGGGAGAGATACACACACACACACAGAGGGAGAGAGACACACACAGGGAGAGATACACACACAGGGAGAGATACACCCACACACAGAGGGAGAGAGACACACACAGGGAGAGATACACACACACAGGGAGAGATATACAGACAGGGAGAGATACACCCACACACAGAGGGAGAGATACACCCACACACAGAGGGAGAGATACACACAGGGAGAGAGACACACACAGGGAGAGATACACACACACACACAGGAATAGATATACAGACAGGGAGAGATACACCCACAGGAAGAGATACACCCACACACAGAGGGAGAGATACACACAGGGAGAGATACACACAGGGAGAGAGACATACAGATAGGGAGAGATATACAGATAGGGAGAGATACACAGATAGAGGGAGAGATACACAGACATGGAGAGACACACACAGGGAGAGATACACACAGGGAGAGATACACACACACAGTGAGAGATACACACACACAGGGAGAGATACACACATACAGGGAGAGATACCGGTATACAGATAGGGAGAGATACACAGACATGGAGAGACACACACAGGGATAGATATACACACACACAGGGAGAGATACACAGACAGGGAGAGATACATAGACAGAGGGAGACACACACACACACCACATAATAATAATAATCCTTGCATTTGATATAGCGCTTTTCACATCTTATCGACGTCTCAAAGCGCTTCACAGAATATACTGTAAAGTGAATTGACTGTATATTTGTGGGCGAATCGCGGCAGCCAATTGCGCACAGCAGTGTCCCACAAACAGTTGTGGATTGAAATGACCAATTTTATTATTTTGTGTTTTTTTTTGAGGGATTATGATTAGGCGTGTGGAGTAAGGAAACTTGCAGGGAGAGATACACACACCACACGGGGAGATACACAGACAGAGAGGGAGAAATACACACACACACACACATAGTGGGAGAGATGCACAAACAGACACAGAGAAGGAGAGTTACACATACAGAGGGGAGAGATAGAAGATACACAGACACAGAGGGAGAGATACACACAGAGAAAGACAGAGACACAAAGAGGGAGATGATACACAGATAGCGAGAAAGACAGACAGAGCGAGACAGACAGAGAGAGACACACACACATACAGACAGACACACAGAGGAAGAGAGAGAAGTAGACAATAACAAAATTGCACGGTATAGTGCTTTTCACATCAGGAGGATGTCCCAAGGTGCTGGACAGTCAATGTTTCGGACCTGAGCTGGAGTCAGGGATGGGGAGGGAAAAGGGGGGATTTGGGGTGACCGATAGGACAGTCGAAGAGGAGGGTCTTGAGATGGGCAGGTTAATAGGGGGTTGGGAGGTTGCAGAGGTCGTGTGGGGAAGGGCCATGGAGGGCTTTGAATATGAGGATCAGGTTCTTGAATCCTCTGGGTGATGGACAGACAGAGACAGACATACAGAGAAAGGGAGAGATACACAGACAGACACACAGAGACATAAACACACACACAGAAGAGAGAGAAACATAGATAGGCACACTGAGACATACACAGACAGAGAGACAGACACAATAATATTAGTAATCCTTGCATTTGATGTAGTGGTTTTCACGTCTTTCTAAATGACTCCAAGCATTTCATGGAGAATACTGTAAAGTGGATTGATTGTATGGGCAAACTTTTTTAGGGATTATTAGAGTGACACACACACACACAGACACATGCATACACATAGAGACACACAAACAGAGAAACACACAATAACAAATGCAATTTAAATACGCTACATACACTAGTACACTATATACACTTCATAGTATGATATATAGATAGACCCCACTTAATGTCGCCTCGGTTAACATTATTACGTTGCTGATACATTGGGAACATATATTAATTTAACGTTGTGACATTCGCTATTACATCATTGCCAGCAGGTGGAAAGGGGGCACAATGACGCTAGGACCTGGGAGTGAGCCAGGCTGGCAGCAAGAGAGAAAGCCTGCCAGCAGCGAGTGAGTGAGGCAGTCAGGGAGCGAGTGAGTGCCAGACAGGCAGTCAGGGAATGACTATAATTTTTTTTAGAATATTGTGATAAAATGTCCAAAAGAACCTAACTCCAGTTTTTACATTAATTCTTATAAAAAATTATTCACTTAACGTTGTTTTGCTTAAAGTCACACTTTACAAGAACCAAACTACGACATTAAGCGGGGTCTACCTGTACAGAGTGTATAAAGGGTTTGAATCCAGACAGATCAGGGCAAGTTTCCTTATTCCAAATGCTTAATAATCCATCCCCCAAAAAACACAATAATAAAATTGGTCATTTTAACCCACGAGTGTTTGCGGGACTCTGCTGTGTGCAATTGGCTGCCATGTTTCACCCACAAATATACAGTTAATTCACTTGACAGTATTTTCTGTGAAGCACTTTTGAGACGTCTAAAAACCGTGAAACGTATATCAAACCCAAGAATTTTTATCACTGTAAAATGAACTGACTATATTTTGTAGACGGGTTGGTAGGATTTAAGAAGGTACTATAACATGTTTGGAGTTGAAGGAGGCGAGGCGTTTCTAAGATGGAGTAACAGATTGGGGCAACAACAACAAAGTTACGTTTGTATAGCGTCTTTCATGTCTCAACAATGTGAAAAGGCGCTGTATCAAATCATAGAATCATACAGCACAGAAGGAGGCCATTTGGCCCATCGTGCCAGCTCCGGCTCCAAAAAGAGCTGTGCAACTCAATCCCACTGGCCTGCTTTCTCTCCACAGCCCTGCAATCTTGTCCTCCCCAAATACCAATCTACTTCTATCTTAAAAGTTATTATTGAATCGGCTTCCACTACCTTGTCAGGCAATGCATTCCAGATCTGAACAACTCGCTGGGTGAATTTTTTTTCCTAACCTCTGTTTCTCTTTACAACAATCTTCCCCCTACCCTGGCCTCTCCCATTCCCCCCCCCCCCCCCCTTTTCCCCAAACCCCACTTCCACGACTGTTTGTGGGACACTGTTGTGTGCAATTTTGGCTGCCGCGTTTCTCCCACAAATATACAGTCAATTTTCCTACTTTCCTTCCCCCAATCAAGACCCCCCCCCCCCCCCCCCCCCTTGCTCTGATCCCTACCTCTTTTCCCTCCTTTCTTCGCTCTTGTGCTCTCCCTCCTCCCCTGCTCTGGTCCCAACCTTGGGATGTTGTTGTATTCTGTGAGACGTACACAGAATTTATTATTATTTTATTATTTGTTATTCACGGCAACAAATGGATGGGAAGTGACAGGCAGGCAGGCAAGTGGGCAACAAAAACAACAACAAAATTACATGTATAGAGAGCGCCTTTCACTTGGGGAGGACGCCTCAAGGGCAGACACAGGGGAGATAATATTTATAATAATCTTTGCATTTGAGGTAGCGCTTTTCAAGTCTTCTAGACGTCTTAAAGCGCTTCACAGAATATATTGTACGTATCATGAAATGACAGTATATTTGTGGGTGAAATTCGAAAAATTACCGACTAATTAATTATACGGAAAATAAAAACAAAAACTGCAAGGCCTGCACGCAAACTCTCTTTTCTGTTTTATTGTTATTATTAACAAATGTTGTTAATGTTTCATTGACTGTTTTCATAGCAAGGTCATGGGGGGGCGGGGGGAGGGAGAGAGGGAGGGGAGGCGAAACCATTCTCAGACACTGGGGGGGGGGGGGGGGGGGGGGTTAAGAAGGGGAGATAAAGGCGGCGCGGCTCACGGTTTATATGAATCGCAATCCGCACAATTTGACTTTTATTCTCTCTTTTGTAAACACAAATAATAAACTGTGAGTTTGTCTGCAGGTGTGAGCTGGGGTGGGGGGGGGGGGGCGTGGTTGTGGCGGGCGGGCGGGCGGGGTCAGAGGTGAAGGGGGGGCGGGGGTTGTCAGAGGAGACGAGTCCTCGCCAGCGCCATGCTCCGCTCACTCACCCTCCGCAGGTCAGTCTCCTCTCCTCTCCGCTCGCCCACATAGCGCTGGCGGCCACAAAGGTTTCTGTCTGCGGGTAGTTAGTTAGTCAGTTAGTCAGGCGGTGATTGCTCAGCCGGCATTGCCGAGGCCGGGACCCGGCTCCCCTGCCCTGCCCGCCTCCCGCCACCTTCACTAGCGGCCGAGTATCACCGATGGCCGCTCTCTGGGTTTGTGTTTAATTCCTCTCCTTTCTCCCTACTCTAACTTACTCTTCCCCCGCATTTCTCCCCTTCCATCCCACCCTCCCCCTCCTTCACCCCTCCCCCTCCTTCACCCCTCCCACCCTCCCCCTCCTTCACCCCTCCCACCCTCCCCCTCCTTCACCCCTCTCCCCCCTCCCCCTCCTTCACCTCTCTCCCCCCTCCCACCCTCCCCGCCTTCACCCCTCTCCCCCCTCCCACCCTCCCCGCCTTCACCCCTCTCCCCCCTCCCACCCTCCCCGCCTTCACCCCCCCCTCCCACCCTCCCCTCCTTCACCCCCCCCTCCCACCCTCCCCTCCTTCACCCCCCTCCCCCCTCCCACCCTCCCCTCCTTCACCCCCCTCCCCCCTCCCACCCTCCCCTCCTTCACCCCTCTCCCCCCTCCCACCCTCCCCTCCTTCACCCCTCCCACCCTCCCCTCCATCACCCCTCTCCCCCCTCCCACCCTCCCCTCCTTCACCCCTCTCCCCCCTCCCACCCTCCCCTCCTTCACCCCTCTCTCCCACCCTCTCCTTCCACCCCACTCCCCCTACCCTCTCGCTTCACCCCCCTCACCAATTCCCTCCCTCACCAACTCCCTCCTTCACCCCTCCCCCTCCCTCCTTCACCCCTCCCCCCTCCCTCCTTCACCTCCCCCTCACCCCTGCCCCCTCCATCCTTCACCCCTCCCTCCTTCACCCTCCTCACCCCTCCCGCCTCCCTCCTTCACCCTCCTCACCCCTGCCCCCTCCCTCCTTCATTCTCCTCACCCCTGCCCCCTCCCTGCTTCACCCCTCTCCCCCCCTCCCTCCTTCACTCATCTCCCCCCCCTCCCTCTTTCACCCCTCCCCCCCACCCTCCCTCTTTCACCCCTCCCCCCCACCCTCCCTCCTTCACCCCTCTCCTCCCCTCCACCCCCTCTCCCTCCTTCACCTCTCTCCACCCCTCTGACTTCACCCTCTATCAAGTCTTAAATAATAGATTTGTAAGACTATACTGACCAGGTAAATTAACTATTTTAAATTCGGCTGAATATACAGTATTTTTAAGACCAGACTTGCAGGTCTCTCTTTCATCAACAACAACAACTTTGCACTTGTATAATGCCTTTCACATCAGGAGGACTTCCCAAGGCGCTGTATATCAAAAATTGATATATTTTAAAATATATTTATATATTTTTTAAATGCTGGAAATCTGCTGTAGGCCATTTAAGATTTGAGAGGAAAAGCCCAGTTTTGTTTTGAGCTTTCCCCTCACTTGCGGTGTGCACAAACCTGCCAACAGAAGCAGAGTGACTGTACGTACCTAGACAGTGTACTGGTAACTGCTTCACTGGTTGGTCAAATGGCCCATGGTCAGTGCTGTAAAATCTGGATAAACACATTTTACATTTTCACTGCACTGATAATACATAACATATTTGTATCAAAAACAGAAGTTGCTGGGAACACCCAGCAAGCAGATCAGCCAGTATCTATGAACGAAGGAAAGTGAGTCCTACTAGCGACTTCTGTTTTTATTTCAGATTTCCGGCATCTGCAGTATTTTGTGTTTTATTTGTATAACGCCTTTCACATATTGCTGTATATTTATCTTAAGATGGCTGTCTCTATGTGGCAACTTGACTCAGTGGTACTACTTGCCTCTGTATCAGACAGTTGGGGGTTTACGGCCCATGTCGGGTCTCAGGATCACATTGTTAAGATCAGACCCCAGTGCAGTGCTGTGGGAATGTCGTTGGAGATGCTGTCCTTTGGATATTAAACTGAGGTCCTGGTCTGCCTGTGTAGGTGAATGTTAAAGATCCCATAACACTATTCGAAAAGAGAAGAGAATTTCTCCTTGTGTCCTGGCTGATAATCCCCCAAATAGAATTGGTCGCTCACTCCATGCTGGTTTGTGGGATATTGCTGTGTGCAATTAGCTGCCGCGGTTTACACACAAAATGCCTAGTCAAATCCACTTTGCAGTATATTCTGTGCCTTGCTTTGAGATGTCTTGCTGACCTGATAAGGCACTGTATTAAATGCATTGATTATTATTGAACCACTCTGGGAAATATAGATGAAACATTATTTCTAATTGAAATGATTGGTTATCTATTCTTATAACTTGAGTGTTTCTGGTCAATGGAGACAAATATTCAGAAACGTCTTTTTTATTCAACTTCCTTTTTTGAGCAATGTTGCCCAACTGTTGAATTTGTAACTTTTTGTCCTTATTTATCAGTTTTTCTATTTGCTCTGTCTTTACTGATAAGATTCCCTGTGTGTGTTCAGCTCTTGATTATACAGGGATCTTTTGCTTCCCCTCCCTAATTAACGAATCAATCTCTTGAGTTAATAATAATCCTTGCATTTGATATATTGCCTTATCACATCTTTGAGATGTCTCAAAGTGGTTGATCCGATGACTAGCTGGAAATATTGTCTCATTATAATTTACCTTCAAATCATCTGTCTATTACATTGAACATACAACTTTATTTTGTTGATGCCTGATGGATTAGCAGGCAAAACAAACAAAAATGTCAATGCATCTCTCCACTGTTTGAAAAGTGAAGGGAGTTTTTCTGTTTTTACAAGCCAAGAAACTTGGTTATTCACTTCATGGCTGTTAGTGGGACATTGTTGTTTACAAATTGGTTGCCGCGATTATCCACAAAGTAGAGCAGCTACACTTCATGGTACAGTACATCATGTGAAATGCTTTGGGACATCAGGCTTTATACCAAATGTAAGGATTATGATTAAGTCCTGAAGGGTAGCCACTACCTAATCACGTTTTTAACTACAGCTCGGTGTAAGAAACACTGAATGACCAGCGTCTTGGGACATCCTCTCGATGTAAAAGGCATTATACAAATGTAATTTAGTTTTTGTTGTATACTACCACAATCAATTGTTTATATTTATATACAGGTACTCCACCCCAACCGCGCCCTCGACAACCGAGAAACACACGCATCCACGGTTTGCAAAATGCGAGAACCCTTGCTAACCACGCAGTCGCTATTGCTTAACCCTTGCTTATCCACGGGTTTTAACACTAACACTAGCGTTTAGCGCTAGGACCCAGTTGCATCAACCAGCTTTGCGCTAGCGTCTGGCGCTAGGACCCAGTTGCGATGTCGCAATCAACCAGCGAGATGTCGCTTCTCTCTTAGGATTAAGGTAAATCTCCGTTGATTTCTCTCTCAGTCTCTCTCTCTCTCGCTGTGTCTGCAGATCCTGGCAGCCAATACTCCCAAACTTACTCCCCATGTCACCCACCACACCACCTTCTGCACACACCCTCGCACCCTCCGTGTCACCCACTGCACTACCTTCTGCACATCCCCCCCACTCCGTGTCACCCACCACACTACCTTCTCCGTTGATTTCTCTCTCTCTCTGTGTCTATGTGTAGCTCAGTCAGTCAGACAGCCTCGCGGATTGCTGCAGATCCTGGCAGCCAATGTGCCCAAACTTACTCCCCCTATCTCCATGTATGTTATTACTATTTTTTTTGTATTTAGTTCTATGAAATGCGAACTTACACCCCCTATCCCCATGATTCCCATAGGGCCTTGCATTTTCCAACCGCGAAAAAACAAACGTACTCCTCCTATCCCCGTGTTTCCCATAGGGCCCTGTATTTTCCAACTGCGATTTTACCAACCACAGAGGTTTAGAGGAACATATCCCCTGCGGTTGGGGAGGGGTACCCGTACAGTAAAAGCCCATTTATCCAGCACCCTCGGGACCTGGCCGATGCCGGTTAAAGCTCGTGCCGGATATTTGGCCGAAAACGCAAAATTATTAAAAAACATTTTTTTAAAACATACCAGATTAATAATAGACTAAATAATAACAGAATATTGCATGGATATGTACCAATAAAACAATAAATATCGATTACATTCTATAAACACAGCACACAATCAAAGGTTTTTTTTCTTTCTCTTTCACACACAGTCAGTCTAGCATCTCAATGGCTCCAAAGCCAACCCCCCTCCACTCCTCATTTTCCATCTAAATTAATCAACTCCTGCACCCTCTCTCTCCCCCACCTCTCTCTCCTGCCCCCTCTTACCCTCTCTTTCTCCCACCCTACCGCAGCATTCAAAAATAATCTACTGTACTCATGAGGGGAAAAAAACGGCAGTGCCACCTTCAGGCACTAGTAGCAGCAAAAAAAATTAATGCATTTTTTCAGATAAATTCTGGTTAATCGACCACAGACTGTTTTTGATGTGCTGGTTAATCCGGAAGTTACGGTTGATCGGGTGCCGGATAAACGGGCTTTTACTTTACTTTTAAACATTTATATAGAATTTGTGCTGCACATTTCTTATAAGGACCTAAACATTTTATGTGGTGCATGGGAGCCTACTTCTGGTTATTTGTGTGAGGAACTGACAATAGAAATGTTTTAAGATAACAACAACAACTTGGATTTGTTTAGCGCCTCCACTCCAGACGGTGTCTTAGAATGCTTCACAATAACGGATCCCGGTGCTGAGCCAGGGGAAGTGGAAAAAGGTGACCAAAAGCGTGGTTGAAAAGAAAAGTCTTTAGGCACGACCTGAAAATAGGAAAGGAGGGGACAAGGTGAAGGGATTGAGGAAGGGAGTTCCAGATGATTGAGATTCTTCATAGTGCAGGAAAATGTAAATACTGATTCTATGTGCCAGAATCAGTAGAATCAATATTTAGCCTAAAACCTACAAGCCCAGAAAATGGCACGTAGGTCATGCTTGAAACTGTTGAAAAACAAACAATTTAATTATAGAGAATCCCTCCTTATAAAGTCACCCACAATAGAAGGGATATGTTGAATGATTTTGTAGATATGACGTATCCTATATATAGTTTTCCCTGATGCACAGTTCTCAGCAGCCAAGATAAAATGGATCTATTTGCAGTGCAGCTGCATCAATAGCAGTCCTGAAAGCAATGATTCTGAGAGGCCGTGTTAATGTGTGCTGAACACAGTATTCTTGTACTCATTTGACCCATTTCAACATGTTGAGATTCCCCAAATCCCTGGAAAAGATTGTAAAATTCAAAGAAATGTAGTGCTGCTAAATAAATGGTGATTTGCCAGGAAGCTGCAGTATTATAGTTTACTGAACACAAAATTATCTTTACTTGATACTGTTTGCTGCATATTGATTAAGGTACAGTGAGATTCAGCTGTTAAGTTCTGAAACGCAACACAGCTTTTCAGCTGATGTAAAGATTATCTGCTACCGGTTGAATGAGTGCTCCTCTTATTATGGAGATTTTCCAACTTCTTTGGAGTATTGGGGCAATAATAATAATACTAATCCTTGAATTTGATATAGTGCTTTTCACGTCTTCTAAATGTCTCAAAGCGCTTCACAGAATATACTGTCAAGTGAATTGACTATTTGTGGGCGAAACAATTCAGGTTTGCAAATGAAATAATTGACATGAAATGTATTATAGTATCGCCTGTAAAGGAAGTGCGGGCCTGACAATCTGACTGATGTGCTGCCTTCTGTTTGTATTTGGATCACAGTTCCTTATCCGACATGTAAGCTTGGGTCACCTTGGAACTGAACTGGCTCCAAGGTGACATGCCTGGCACTGGAATACCATAATCGAGCCAGCCCTCCATGGCAGTCTTGGTTTCCTGAGTCGGGTGGATCTCCAGTATTCATTCCACTCAACGGGTAGGGTGGTCCAAACTGGACAAACAATGGGAAAGCTTGCCAAATAGCAATATCAAGCTTGCCAGATGGAGCTTTCAATGGCAAGCTATGTGGTTTTAGCTGGTTAGACTCCAGTAGTACCCCCAATGCATAATCTGGGGTCCCCAAGCCTTGGCTCTTGCCAACCTGTGCTAAATACTTTCCTGACTTAAGTAAGCAGGATGCGTCCCTCCCGGGAGAGAGGGTGCATTTCAACAATCCTTTCTCTAGGATTTCCAAGTGTAGGTGGGATGCATGGAAAAGATTGGTTTTCGGTATTCTTAAGCACGGGGATGGGTTTCCGCATGTTTCAGACATCTGGCTGACACCCCCCAAAAAAATCCCACCTTCTGATTGGCTCAAATATGTATTTTGACTTTTAATATATTCTATTTTGAAAGTACTGCCGGGAAACTACCCAATGTGAAGGACACTATACAAATAAGAACAAAAGAGAAGAAGAGTTTGCTAGGCGAAAGAAGACCAAGCAAGGTCCATCTAGTTCACCTTCCACCATCCCAGCAGTCTCTTGACATATCTGATCCCAAACTAAAATTGCTGTGCACAATTGGCTGGTGATTTGCTAGGATGCTGTACTGTTATAGTTTACTGAACACAAATATATTGTCCATTGACTTTACAGTACAGATACCCCGCCTCAACCGTGCCCTCGACAACCGTGAAATTCGTGCATCCACAGTTTGCGAAATGCGACAACCCTTGCTAACCACGCAATGGTTATTGCTTAACCCTTGCTTATCCACGAGTTTTAACATTAACACTAGCGTTTGGCGCCAGGACCCAGTTGCATCAACTAGCCTTGCGCTAGCTTCTGGCGCTAGGACTCAGTTGCGATGTTGCAATCAACCAGCGAGATGTCGCTTCTCTTTTAGGATTAAGGTAAATCTCTGTTGATTTCTCTCTCTTTCTGTGTCTCTCTGTGTCTCTGTCTCTGTGTCTGCAGATCCTGGCAGCCAATGCTCCCAAACATGTCACCCACCACACCACCTTCTCCATTCTCTCTCTCTCTGGGTCTGTGTGTAGATTAGTCAGTCAGACAGCCTCGCAGATTGCCGCGTATCCTGGCAGCCAATGTGCCCAAACTTACTCCCCCTATCCCCATGTATGTTATAACTGTATTTTTTGTGTGTTTAGTTCTATGAAACGCAAACTTACACCCCCTATCCCCATGTTTCCCGTAGGACCCTGCATTTTCAAACCACGAAAAAACAAGCGTACTCCTCCTATCCCCATGTTTCCCATAGGGCCCTGTATTTTCCAACCGCGGTTTTACTAACTGCGGAGGTTTTCAGGATTGTATCCCCCGCGGTTGGGGAGGGATACCTGTATATTCAGTTAAGTGCTCAGGGAGATGTGATAAGGCGATATATCAAATGAAAGAAATACTATTATTTATTACAACTACATACTGTATCAATATATTTTCTAGCAGAAATTTATCTAATTTGTTCTTGCAACAACAACAAAATTACACTTGTTTAGCGTCTTCCGTGTCAGGAGGATGTCCAAAGGCGCTGGACAGTCACTGTTTCAGACTCAAACTGGGGACAGAGAGGAGAATGGAAAGGGGGGATTTGGGATGACCAATGGGACTGTCGAATAAGAGGGTCTTGAGGCGGGACTTGAAGGAGGCAATATCTGTTTTCTATTGCGGTGACCAGAACTGCACACAGTATTCCAAGTGCAGTTGCATCAGTGATTTTTAAAGTGGCAGGATTACGCCACTATTTCAGTTCAATATTTTTCCTTTTTGGACGTCCTCCCAATGTGAAAGGAGCTATACAAATTTTGTGGTTAGAGCACTCGCCTTACAAGCGAGAGACCTGTATTCAATTCCAGGTAGGGCGAAAACTTGGACATCTTTCCTTTCTCTACACGTCTAATAATAATCCCTCACAAAAAAAATTGGTTATTTCAATCCATGAATGGTTGTGGGACATGGCTGTGGGCAATTGGCTGCCACATTTAGCCTACAAATATACAGTAAATTCACTTTACAGTACATTCTGTGAAGTGCTTTCAGACATCTAGAAGACATGAAAAGCACTATATCAAATGCAAAGATTATTATTATTATTACAAATGTAATTTAGTTGTTGTTGTTTTAATACAACCCAGCATCTGGTTTGCCCTACTCACTGCTGCCGAGCACTGTTGCAATAGCTTAATCTTACTGTCACTCATATTTTCCCTACACATTATATTCTTTCCAGTTAAATAATAGTCTCCTGAATTTTTTTTGTCTCCATGTGAATCACTTTGCATTTCTCCACATTGAATTTCATCTGCCATCAATCTGCAAATCTCCTTCAACTGTGCCTTCGACTCTCCTACCCCTTCCACCAACTCGGATGCAGATCCTTGAATCTCCATTGCCTAGGGACTTCCTCCTGATGTGAGAGGCACTACAGAAGTGTAATTTGTTGTTGTTGTTATCTGATATGGAATGCATTCCTTGGCCAAGCATATTACCTTGGGGCCAGCTCAGCATTGAGTATTTGCATTTTTCCAGAGGCCAAAGTCAATTTCAGTTTGACTTGTAGGTGGATTAATAAACCTTTATTTTCTTACAGATGTGCTTACAGCATTTCTCCAATCTTGCGTTGCTTGGCCTCCAGGCAGAAGCACACCCTGCCTGATCTGCCTTATGACTATGGTGCGCTGGAACCACATGTTAGTGCAGAAATCATGCAACTGCATCACAGCAAACATCATGCTACTTATGTGAACAATTTAAATGTCACAGAGGAGAAGTATGCAGAGTCCTTGGCTAAAGGTAAGTGAGCACAAAATTTGTAACGCAAGCAATAATGCAACTGACCCAGGAGCGTGCTGACTTTTTTTTAAAGAGCAGGTGATGCGTTGCTGCAGTTTATTTGATGCGTATCCATACTTATGATCGTCCCATATGCTTAGTTCCCAACCTTTACTGGGCAGCATTGTGGAGGTGTAAAGTGGTGGATAGGTACCTTACTGTAGCAAGGGAGGGAAAAATCAGAGTAAGCTGCCTAACTGGACAGCACAACTCTTTTATGCCTAAGCCATATTCAGTGAATATAAATTAGTAAATGGATTGCAATCAATCGATTTTAAAACCTAGTTGGTATGTTTCCTTACTCAATACGCCCTAGTGGTAAGTAGGAACCTGGTTGGTTGTTAATTGTCGGATTGCTTTTCTGGGGGGTATTATTTCCATGAAAAAAATATTAAATTGGTCACTTCAATTCAGGACTGTTTGCACCCAATTGTTTGCCGTGTTTCGCTCACAAATAGTCAATTCACTTTACAGTATATTCTGTGAAACGTTTTGAGATGTCTCAAAGATGTGATAAGGCATTATATCAAATGCAAGGGTTATTATTATGTATGGTGGAGGTACTTTTGCTCTGAAAGACTTGCCGTGGATGAATTACTATATTCAAATTACTATATATGAATTACAGGTAGCCCCCGCTTACCAAACGCCCTCTTAACGAAACTTCACTACAATGAGGGTTTCTATTTGTACCCCACTATGTGCTTAGCGAAGGCTGCGCTCGCTATAACGAAAGTTTAAATCTCACGCACTTCTTGTCTCCCGGCAGCCTCCGCGACACAAGCGTACATACATACACACACTTACTGCAGCGCCACTTGAGTCTCTGGCTGTCACAATCTCACTCACAGTCTCTCTCTCTGTATCAGTCTCTTTCTCTTTAACTCTCTCTCCCTGCCTTCAATAGTAGTGCTACTTACCTTATGCCGTCGCTGATACATTGTAAACATTAGCACTGGGCGCTAGGCTAGGCACAAGGTATTACTGGGAACAATTTTTTCATATACGGAAACAGTAGTGACCTCCCTCCCGCCCGTTTAACGCAATTTTCGCTTAACGAGGAGTCCCTAATCCTTTTGTTAAGTGTACTCCATAAATGTAAGTTTGTTGTTTCTGGCAGTTTTGAATATTGTATTGCTGATAGTTAAAGGACAAGTTAAATTGAAGTTAAGTTAAAATTTTAAATAATAAGTTTTATATGCATATATATACTGATTTCTAGAGAAATTGCAATGAACAGGTTTATGATATAGAAGGATTTAAAAAAAAATTGTCTGAATACTACATTCTGGGACTTTAATGTTTCAAATCTTGATAGCTTATTTTGTAAAGTGTTTTGATGTGAGAATTTATGAGAGCCAAATGCTCACCACACTGTGGTAGCTGAGCATTCTTCACTATGACTGATGAGTCGTGGTGTTGTGGTTGGTTGAGTGGAACCACTAGAAAGTAAAGTTTAATGACCCCAAAAAAGTCAAATTGTACTTTTAAAATATTTAGTCAGATTATTGGTGGTGTTCCTTTGCTCTTGTACTGAAGAAAATATGTTAACACTTGCAAGAATTTTGCTGTTTATAATAAGTTCTGCATTACACTGCTCTCCAGTTTACTCTGGAAGGTAATATACAGTACCTGTATAGTACTGTACATCACAATTTAAGAAGATGGAAAGTTGCAATGTGCAGTAACTTGTTAGGATTCCAATGCTTTCACATCACTTGTGAAATGATGGTGATTCGCAATGGAAGCAGTTACTAACTGCTCCAGAGCTGGATCATGTTGGAGTGGAGTTCTCTTGTTGATGTTGGTTACTGGAAGGAGTCAGTTTTCAATCGGTTATTGCGACCGTTACAAATTGTTTCAGTTTAATCTTTTGTTTCCTCACTCGTTGGTGCTTTCAACAAGTTTAGATTTAGATGCAAGTAGACAGATGAATGGCAGCCCATTGAAACGACTGCCTGATATTGGTATTGCATTTGTTACGCTCAATGGTTGTGCTCTAATTTGTTTATGGTCATTGTTGCAAAATGTGTGGGTTTTTTACCGGTTTGTTTTTGATGGTTTCAGGTGACGTGAGCACTCAGGTGACTCTGCAGCCAGCCTTGCGATTTAATGGTGGGGGCCATATTAATCACTCTATTTTCTGGACCAATCTGTCTCCTAATGGTGGTGGAGATCCTTCAGGTAGGTTTGCACTTTGAAATTGTAAGGTTTACAATGTACATTTTGAAGCCTTTTTACTCTGTAGATTTTCATTTTACAATTGCAATATTAAAACTTTGTCCCCTCTCCTCCCCCCCCACCCCCCCAACACACACACACACACTCACTCACTGTCAATAAAAGCTGTTTCATGAATTTCCAGTTTTAATAGTTAGTTAGAGATGATGGAACAAAACACTCTTATCTTGCACCAGATAATTAAAATTTATCTCCCCTTATTGTGCCTGCTATGATAGTAGGTGTAATTCCAGATATTCCAGCCTTTTGGGATCTTATCTGTGAACCGGTGTAGATTCTTTCCTCACTTTCCGGCATCTTAAGAGCGCTTCACAAAGCGGGTGAGGCAAAGGGAGTGAGAGAGGGAGTTCCAGAGCTTCGAGGCATAGTGGCTGAAGGCACGGCCACTGACAGTGGAACGGAGGGTTTGGAGGATAAGGAGGAAGCCAGACCCAGTAAAACGAAGGCAACGGGTACTGTTGTGAGGAGGTTAGAGAGGTAGGGGATTCAGAGGAGTGGAGATATTTGCACACAAGAGTGAGGATCTTGAAATCGATTCGCTATTTTGAAAAGGATACCCCCACAAAAACACCCTCAGTGATCAGGAAAGGAGACTTTAACTAACTTGGGGGTGAAATGCCTAGAATTTCACCAACATGTGTTCATTAATTACTGTGGACTGCACTCCTTTATCGATCAGCTCTACTTCCTGTACAGGGTGAGGTGCAGCTGTCACAGCTGGGATCCTGTTTGAAACTTTTATAGATGCACAATTACATTTTGTTAAAGTAGAAGAAACAAACTTGATTTTATTTGGTTCCTTGGCTATGGTTTGAGGGAGTTTTGCCTGAAGGGATTTCTCTTGTCATTTGATGAACTGTCTCAATAAGCAGAGTGACAGGTGCAGCCTGGCGATAATTAACAGATGGGCAGAGATTTATGAAGTTTTCTAAGTGGTTCTTTGTGATAGTTTTCTCAAGGAAGCCATTATGAAATGGCTTCCTTGAGAAAAGGAATATTCGTTGATATGGGAAATTTCCGATATGGATATATTGGTTGGCTCATATCGATATATACCGATATATTCGATATTTTCGGGTTTTTTATACTGCGCATTTGGAAGTGCGCACGCATTCGGAGGTGCGCGCGCATTCGGGGCCTATCTCCTCAGGAGGTAAATATATCTCTCTCTGTCTTTCACACTCTCTCCATCTCTCTCTCTCTCTGTGTCTCTCTGTCTGGTCTCTCCCTCCCTCTCCGCTCCTCCCCCCCCCCATCTCTCCCTCCCTCCCTCTCCCCTACCCCCCCCATCTCTCCCTCCCTCTCCCCCCACCCCTTGTATACCTGTATATTGTATTCGAGGACTACGAATACAATATAGCAGCTTGCACCTCGGTCTGTGCATTGTGTAGAGATGAGCATTCTGGGTCTTGTAGTTCAGTGCATTCGGGGTGCGCGCGCGTTCCATGCTCTCGGCCCACGAGGTTGCAATGCCGGCGACAAGGTACCAATATTTTTTTAATATCGAATTTTTCGATACATCGATATATTTTAAATTCCGATCTCGGCATATCGATATGAAAATTATATCGGATATAATCGATATATCGACGGGCCCTACTGCTTAGTTTCTTCTATTTCTCCTCCCCATTACACTGTCTGTCCAGAAAGACTTGTAGTCAACTATAACATGCCACTTGCTTCTCTATTGAGAACAGTTAATTGGCACAGTTCAGTAATTGAATCTGGGACCTGTTTTAGTTCACTACGTTTACCTATTCAGCTGTCAGGAGACGCTGTTATCTTATTTTAATACTGTTTTATGGTTAGAATTGCTGTCTTTAATCATTATGTACTTATTTTTTAAGAAAAGCTTTTAATTTAGTTTGTTTACAGTAGTGTTATACCCTGACCCTGGGGTGTTTTTCACATCAATTGGATCCAACAAATGTCATGCCCCAGTGCTGGTCTCGCTAGTTTGTTGAGCACAAAATAAAATGGAAAATAATTATGTCAATGTATACATTCAGAATTGTGTACGGATGTTCCAATTATTTATATCAGTTGGTGAGAAGTCTCGGGGATTTGATCAAGAGTCTGGGTGTTAGTTTATACTGGCAAACATCCAAGTTCACCCCAGGTGAGATATGTCCCAAGGCATTTTGAAGCTATAATTGAACCATTTATTGTAGCAAAAAGGGATTAGATGTGTGTCATACTTTTAGATTTTTTTTTAAAAAAATCTGAATTTGCTGTGGTACAAATAGTTGACTTCAAGTAGCGCTCATACTAGAATTTCTGATGTCGGAGGTTGTCTGCTAATATAAACTCTCATCTCAAATTATCCACATCATTGCATTTCCACTGCCCCATATTCTCTTACAGTAAAAAACAGACTGAAATTGTAAAATCTGTTTAATGTTTGCTTACTTGTTAATGTATATTTGTGTATCTGTTTAGGGGAGCTAATGGCAGCCATCAAACGTGACTTTGGTACTTTTGAGAAGTTTAAGGAGAAGATGTCTACCATTTCAGTCGGTGTTCAGGGCTCAGGTTGGGGATGGCTTGGTTACAACAAGGATGCTGGAAGGCTGCAGCTTGCTGCTTGTGCAAATCAGGACCCATTGCAAGGAACAACAGGTCAGAGCTTTCTTCTCTCTTATTTTAACGCCATTACTTGCTGACTCCAAATTCAAGAACAACACCTAAACCCCAATTTATTCTCTTCTTCCTCCTGCCTGCCCGTTTTGACGAATATTGTTTTTAAAATGTTTTACTAGAAAGAAAGTCTAGTATTATAACATTGTAACTGAGCAGTCCGGGATTTTCTACATATTTTCTACATTTGTTCCAAAATGTGTTCATATATTTTTTCCTCACCAACAGAGCAGCAACAGTGGAACTGTGATTGTGTTTGTTATGAGTGGTATTCTCATTGCTGTTCAAGTTCTTTTTAATGCTTAAAGACAAAATCAATTATTTGGGTTTCTGTCGTGGACAACAAAAGAATCTAGAAAGCTTATTTATTTGGGCGCTACTCTGTGTGAGCGGCGCTAGATAAATGTGAGTTGTTATTTGTTCATTTATCTTGTTCCCACCACCACCTCTTTCCTCAGCCAGTTCTGTGAAGAGCTTTTGAGATGTCTTCCTGATGTGAAAAGCACTGTAATCAATATACATTTGTTGTATTTTACTTGCTGCAAGACTTAAAGGCACACTTTAAGGTTGTTATTTACTTGATGTTAAGTTGCTTTTATGGGATATCTAAAAGCCAACATGCCATGTCTGTTTCAGGTCTAATCCCTCTACTTGGAATAGATGTGTGGGAGCATGCCTACTACCTGCAGTATAAGAATGTGCGTCCAGACTATGTAAAAGCCATTTGGAATATTATCAACTGGGAGAATGTAGCACAGAGATTCAATGCTGCGAAGAAGTGAACCATATACACAGTGTAATTCAAGGTAGTCACCAGGATTCTGCGATTGTTGACTGGAGTTTGTTAAATACTGTCTGCATTATTCAGGACTGTTTAAATCTTTAATTGTCTCCGACCACTTGAGGAGAGTTCTGAAGTGCTTATGTAAATGTGCACAATCCCACGATTAAAGGAATGTGAATGCAGTCTTTTCTTTGTTATTGTTCTGACTTTAAAAAAAAAATCAGGTTAATTATGACAAATGATTAGCTTCCAAAAATTCTGTTGGAAACTTAATGTGTGTGGGCATCTCCATAAGTCAATGGAAATTAAACTGTGGCTCTCTACCTGTAGTTGGATTTTACATCCCAATTTAATTGGCAGCATTGTATGGCATTACTGGATTAGAACACTATCTTTCTGCTGCTGAGGTAAGGCTGTTGCTCAGATAGAGAAGAAAAAAATCATTTAAATTCCAAATAATGAAATGTAAAGAAACTGCATGAAACCAAAATAAATCCAAAAGACAATTTGAGAGGCCATTTAAACAAAACTGTTGGCATTACTGTTCAGCATTTCATAAAGGGCAGGGCAATGTAGAAATGTAATAGTCCTCCTCACTAATAAGCAATTCTAGTGAATATCCAGAGCTGCCAACCAGTACGTTTTTGCCGTATTTAGTACGATAAATTGAAGTAAATACGGCAGTACGATTTTTCTTGTTAAAATACGTTTTTTGGAAAATCCGAATTTTAGAAATTCCAGTCTGTCTGTCTCTCCTTCTCTCTGTCTCAGTCTCCCTCTGTCTCTCTCTCTCTCTCTTTCTGTGTCTCTGTCTGTCTCTCTCTCTCTCTCTCTCCGTGTCTCTTTCCCTCTCTCTGTCTGTCTGGGTCGCGCTCTCTCTTGCTCTCTCTCTCTCTCTGGCTCTCTGTATCTCTCTCTCTGTCTCTCTCTCTGTTTGAGTCTCTCATTGTCACAATCTCACTCATAGTCTCTCTCTCTCTGTCTCAGTCTCTTTCTCTCTAACTCTCTCTGCCTTCAATAGCCGTGCTACCTACCTTCTGCTGTCGCTGATGCACTGTAAATGTTAGCGCTAGGCGCTACACATTACTGGGAATGATTTTTTTCACATACGGAAACACAGGAGGGACCTCCCTCTTAACGCAATTTTTGCCACACGGGATTTTGAAGTCCCATTTTACTTGGCATCTTTTCGCGCTGTAATTTTTCGTTCAGTCCCAGTAGGTTCTGGGGAAAATACTGTTTTTTTTACTACAAAGTACTGTTTTTAGCTTTCAGGAGTACTTTCTTTTGTTAAAAAAGGTTGGCAGCTATGAATATCTAAAATTGCAAAAATTTCACTGGATGTGGACTTATAATTTTGTCATTTGGATGTTTATGCGCTTTAAGACGTTGATAAGATGTAAAAAGCACTATATCAAATGGAAGGATTATTCTGGGAATGGAAATCTTACTGTTGCATTAAAGAAGGGTTAATCTTGGCTTTGTCTTGAGCACTGTTATAATGAATGCACAAAAATTAAAAATGTTCTAGTTTTTAGTAAGATCATGCACAGCATAGTTATTTTCTTGTTTATTATACCATCTGAAGTAGATTGTGCAATCATGTTTCAAACTTCGGCTTGAACAATTTTAATAGCAATTATTAAAGCTGTGTTGCTATCTTTGATGTTTATCTTTTCTGTTTTGATATGAAAGTAGCTGGCAATCAGCTTCCTAATCTGCAAAAAGTTTTTAAAAAATTGGGAAGAGTTTGGAGTATTTCCTTTAATAGAATTAGATATTTTCCATCACATGAAATATTTCTTACAAATGTGAATTAAAACCATGCACTAGACATTTTATCACCGACATATTAGCTTGTTTTGGTTTGGTAATGATAGCTTTCATTTTAATCTGCATTATATCTCTTGATCCCTCTTGTGATACTAGTTTCGGCACCTACTCTTTCATATGTGTTACTTATTAAGACCATATGTTGACCTTATTACTAAATGCTGTAACGGTGTTCAGGATTTAGTGGGAACATTGCTCTGGACCCTAGCAATTTACTTTTTAACTAAGACATATCCAGTATTCTAGGACGATGTAAGTAATTTGGCTTTTTCTTTCAATGAGGGGTAAGAGATTTGACAATTTTAATACCGGTAAGCTTCTGATTGAAGGAACATAATTTTTTTTAACACCTTTGATCGATGGGACACTTGGATTCGTTTTAACAAACTTTTTTGTGCATGCGCTGTACATATTTTGAATATTGCGGTCGCATTTCACGCATCCTTTTTGTCCATAAGCACAGTCTTTAGTGTATTCGCAGGTAAATCACACTCGCACCTGATATAGTGAGTGTATCCAAGCGTTTGAACTGGCAAATTGCATGTCATTACGTCATTGTTTAAAAGCCAGCTGATTTTGAAGCGTACTGTAATACGTCAATTACAGTCATTTCCAAACATTCCCGAGCAACTTCGAGCAATTTACAGCCTCTACCGTGATTCCAGCAAGTTGGGAAAGAGAGCAATGAAATGAGCAGCGGCAATACCGCTAGTGGCCAGAAACCCCGCGAAGGCAGCACTTTAAATACTAAATTGGAGGTGATAAAGCGCATCGAGTCTGGCAAAAAAGGTACAGACGTCGGGAGGGCTTTAGGGCTAGCTAGATTGATGGTGGCTACTATAAAACAGAATAAGGACAATATACTGGCAAGTTCAAGGTGTGTTACAGCTACAGGTGCAAGCAGATTAGCAAAACATAGGCGTGATGTGATGGAAAACATGGAAAGAATGCTGAGTGTCTGGATTGAGGATCAGAACCAGCATAATATACCACTCAACACCCTGGTTATCCAAGAGAAGGCAAAATCATTGTTTAGGGAGTTTAAATGATCAGGAAGGAGAAGGCTCAACAGCACCATCTTTCAGTGCCAGCAGAGGGTGGTTTCAAAGGTTTAAAAGACGCTATGGGCTCCACAACATCAAGATGAGTGGGGAAGCTGCAAGTACCACTGCCACTGTCACACTGCCAGTATTAAAGTTTGCCAGTATTAAAATACAATACCTTACAGTTACCCCAAGTATCCCTTCTTGCCTATGTGTGTTAATTTGTGTGTTTTGTGTGTTATGTTGTGTGGTTTTGTGTGTTTAGTGGGTTTAAGGTCCGAAAATTTTGTGAAAAGAACGCATCTCTAGTTATAAAATGGGACCACATGGGAAATTGTGTTTCAATTTAGGACGTTTCGATCTAGATACAGTTTTTCAGGAATGCAATCCTGTCCTAAATAGAGGTTTGCCTGTATATTTATGGCAGTTCTGGAACTTTGCATCATAAACTTTCCAATGCAAGCAACAATAGAACGATTGAGCAATTTAAATTTCAAATTATTCATGAAAGTAATTATTTGTACTGTATTATGACCCAGTCCTAATTGTTGGTAATCAGTGACCAGATCAGTAGAATCTACTTTTTGTTTTTATAAAATGTGTGTATATGACTAGATTAATAGTTACCAACCTATAAATATTTTCTGAGCATGAGCATCAAGACCAAATCTTCATGGCTAAGCAAGATCTGATTCAGAGTCTTTTATGACAGAAGCACATCCAAAATAATAATACAGTAAAAGCTTGTTTAACTGGCACCCTCAGGACCTGACCAGTGCCGGTTACTTAAATATGCTGGATATTCAAGGGGCAAGTTGCCGGAAATCCTACACAAAAAATTAACTTATTTTAAAACATACCATATTAATAATAGACTAAATAATAACATAATATTGTATGGATACTTACCAATAAAGCATTCCTGCACTCAGTAGAATGATCGGTAAAATAAAAATTCCAGCATTCGTTAAGGTTAATAAGTGCGAATGCGCACACATTGCACGCATGTGTAAAGTGAGCATACTCGCCAGTGTCCTGGATGGCTCCGGTATGAGATCCGGTTTGCTGTATTGGGAGATACCGGTTGGTTGAACGTTCCAGTTGGTTGGGTGCCGGGTAAACAAGCTTTTACCATACAGTATTTGTATTTGATGTAGTGTCATATCATGTCACATACATGTCTCAAAGCACTTCACAGGATGTAATGTGCTTTTTTGGTAAAATGTGCTAGTCAATTGCGCACAGCAGTGTCCCACAAACAATTGTGGATTGAGTGACACTCTCACACACACATTGAGCCATCCCTGACTGCTGAAGCTACAGCAACAAAGCAAGCTTTCCCTCCTTCCCACTGGAGTGTTGCAGACTGATACAAGGAGGTGAAAAATGATGCAAATAGTGCCACTGTCTTCTTAAATTTGCTTTCCATAACCCTGAAGCATGGTGCTTCTGAATGTATTTTGGATTTCTTTTGGCAATCCCATTTACTATCTTGTACACTTATACATCACAGAATACACATTTAAAAAGTAGTTAGCTCAAGTGTAGGAGTATAGCATAAGTATAGTATCGCCATAAGCATAGGCTCAATAGGATGAATCAACAGTGTGCTGTTGTGATTTGTAGAGTTCTGTATTTTTGTTTGTTGTTACCTTTTCATTGTAAACTACAGTATACTGTATATTAAGTGAAGGGCTTTGAGAATTCTAGAAGATGCAAAAAGTGCTACAGCACTGTATATTAAATGCAGGATTATTGTTCTTCCTGTTTCTTATTGCATTTCTGTCTAAAACCAGCAGATGGGGATATTAGTCCACCTTAAACTTCTGATGATACAGTACAAAATTACATTCATGAAGCATCTCATGTTGGGAGGACGTCCCAAGGCGCTGGACAGTCAGGGATCATGAATTAAACTTCAGTTTTAGTGTAGGCATTTTTATTTGGAAAACGTTAGAGAATAATGATTTCACTGTGGAATATAGAAGGTAAGCAGTATTATTGCAAAAAAAAAGATTTTAGATCTTGCTGCAAAGTGGACTGATTTATGACCATGTTCATTACCACCTTTAACATGGCTTGAGGCAATACAGGTATTTATATATTTTAAATGCTCAGATAAATGAGTCCAGTCTTGTCCCTACCTTGCCACTCAACACGTGACAAATTGTACTTGCTTGATGATGACTTGGCACTGCACTTTGATTTATATTTAAAGTATAAGTGGCTTTACATCTCAAACTAAATTTCTTTTACTTTTTATCTTATTCCTGGGATTAGTAAACCTTCAGATCGAGACCTTAAATGTTTATACCGATTGTAAGGAAGTACACAGTAACTATCTAAGCTTAGAATCCCCAGTATTACATCTTAAACTGAGCAATTTGACGAGGGATTGGGTAAGCACAGCAGATAGTTAAATGAATAAGTTAATTATTAGAAGGATTCCCCCTAAACCCTGAACACCTTCGTGGCATTTAGATTCCGTCTGCAGGGTGAGTTCCTGCTATCAGCTGGTCTGGTGTGGGGTATTGAATTAGGGTAAGTGTTGCTTCCCTGGAGATGAGGACACAAAGTGTGATAATGCACAGGTTTTAAAGTTGCATTAGGTCTCATGAGCCAGAATGGTTCTCTGGTGATTGGAGAAATGGTTGTGATACTCTTGAAGGAGGGAGGAAAGTAAATATGAGTGGAAGAAGGAAGAGTAGTTCTCGGGAATAGCTGCGATTGGTATCGAACTATATTCCTGGGAGGTTTGGACCGACTCGTGATTGAGATTCTCCCATCTATTGACGAACAAGGCAATGGTCCTCATTATCTCAAGTTGAGCTCTGGCATCTCTGTTGAAACTGCCTCCAAGAGGTTTGGTTTCCCACTTGCACGAACATTTTCCCTTCATCTGAAAAATGCATTAAGATAACCTGGAAAACTGAGCTGTTAGCAATGTCCCAGACCATAACAGCTGCAGCGGAAATAAACTCTGCCCGACTATTTACAATAGCTTTTTTCACAAACGCTGAGTTCTGCAGCTATTCAGCCTGGCAGCAGTGCTTTTGATCTTGCTGCTGGAAAGGTCTTTACATTTCAGGGCTGGTTTGGATAATGCTCCTTTAACTCAATGTTAACCAATGTATGTGTGTGTGATGGTAGCAACAGGCTTGGCTGTGGATGCTATCCTGGTAACTATTCAATAGCAGCGGTAATCCTGCTTGTGATCTTGTGATCATCCACTGTCTTAACGCCTTGAGACATCTTCCCGCCATGAAAGATACTGTATAAATATAATCTTGTTGTTCACACAGGGCCAATTGGGAACAAAATACTACTTACATTTGGTATAGCGCCTTTCACGCCGGGAAGACGGCTCAATCATAGGATATAATGTCAAGTGTAGTGACTTGAATATTGTGGGCGATCGTGACATCCAAATCACATGCAGCAATTGTTGCCCAGGACAGTGGCCAGGAAAGTGATTGTGAATGGGATTTTTCTTTTTTACAGATATATTGAGGCCAACTTCTACTGTTGTTCCACTTGAGATCAGATAATTGAGTTCAGGGATCTTTTAATTCAGATGTACCCGCTCCCTCCACTTTACCGGGTCCTGCCTCCTCCTTTGGCCTGAATCCTCCGCTCCACCAACGGTGGCCATGCTTTCAGCCACTACACCCTGAAACTTTGGAACTCCCTCCCTCAACCTCTTTGTCTCGCCTCCCTCCTTTTCCCATCTTCAGGTTGCGCCTGAAGACTTTTCTCCAACCAAGCCTACGGTCACCTTTTCCCCCAACGCCCCCCCCAGACTTGGCTCAATTTGTCTGGCTACCGATGTAACAATCAGAATGTTAAGACAGGCATGTAGAGTAGCATACACCACAAAAGACAAGGCCCCAACTGCAGCTTGCCAGCTCTGGCTAATAAATTCCAGTGACCGGTTTCAATTTGTCAGACAGTTCATTGCATTTCACAGCCACTCGCTCACTCACTCACTCACTCACCCACTGGTTACAGAAATAAATTCAGCCATAAATAATCCTTGCATTTGGTATAGCGCTTTTTAAAGTCCTTCACAGAATATACAAGTGAACAAATATAGTCAAGTGAATTGACTATATTTTGTAGGCGAAACGCGGCAGCCAATTGTGGACAGCAGTGTCCAACAAACAGTTGTGGATCGAGTGACCCTATGATTGTTATTTTTGTTGAGGAATTATTATCAGGTGTGTGGAGTAAGGAAACTTGCCCTGCTGGGAATTGAACCCAGGTCTCGCGCTTGCAGGACAAGTGATCTAACCACAGAGCTACATGATTACAGGATTACATAGAGTGAAATAGAGAATTACAGCAAGGAAACAGATGATTTCGCTCAAACAATCTATTCACATGTTTATACTCCACACAAACCTCTACCCCTCCTATTTCCATTCCCTCTTCCCTCACAGATGTTTAGTTTTTGCTTCAATATATTCACGTTGTTATGTTTAAATCACAGCTTCCACCAGTGAGTTCCACATACTCACCACCCTAAAGAAGTTCCTCCTAAACTCTTTGTTAGAACTATTACTAGCTAGGGTCCGTCGATATGGAAATTTTCTGATTTAGATATATCGATGGGCTCATATCGAGATATACCGAAATATCGATATTTTCGGGGTTTTCGTACTGCGCATGCGCGCGCGGCGCGCACATTCGGGGCCTATCTCCTCAGAAGGTAAATATATTTTTCTCTCTGTGTCTCTCACTCTCTCCATCTCTGTGTTTTTCTGTCTGTGTCCCTGTGTCTCTCTCACATCCCCCCCATCTCTATCTATCTATATATTATCACATCCACCCCGTCTCTCCTCCGCCCCCCCCCCCACTGTCCCTCTCCCTCCCCCCCCCCGCCATCACTCTCCTCCCAATCCTCCCCCCGCCGTTCCTCTCCCCTCCATCCCCCCCAGCCGTCTCTCTCTCCCCCCCATCTACCCCCCGCCATCTCTCTCCCCCCCCAGCCGTCTCTCTCCCCCCCCACCCCCACCCCAGCCGTCTCTCTCCCCACACCCCCCCCCAGCCGTCTCTCTCCCCCCCTCACCTCCCCCCTGCCGTCTCTCTCCCCCCCAGCCATCTCTCTCCACCCCCCCCACCACCCCAGCCATCTCTGTCCCCCCCACCCCCCAACCGTCTCTCTCCCCCTCACCACCCCTCACCAGCCGTCTCTCTCCCCCACCACACCCCCCCCAGCCGTCTCTCCCCCCGCACCCCCCCCAGCCATCTCTCTCCCCCCCACCACCCCCAGCCGTCTCTCTCCCTCCCACCCCCCCAGCCGTCTCTCTCCCCCCCACCCCCCCAGCCGTCTCTCTCCCCCCCTCCCCCCCCCCAGCCGTCTCTCTCCCCCTCCCCCCCCAGCTGTCTCTCCCTCACCCATCCCTTGCATACCTGTATATTGTATTCTAGGACTATGAATACAATATGGCGGCTTTGCACCTCGGTCTATTGTGTATAGAGATGAGCATTCTGGGTCTTGTAGTTCAGTGTGTATGCATTCCGATTATTTACCTCGATATACCGATTTTTCGATATATCGATATTTTTTAAATGCCTATATCGGCGTATCGATATGAAAATTATATCGGGTTTTAGCGATATATCGATATCGCCGGACCCTATTACGAGCTATAAAATTTAATGTCCTCTTGTTTTGGACTTACCAGCCAATGAAAACTGCCTATCAACGTCCACATATAAAATATTTTCACAATCTTAAAACACCTCTATCAGGTCTCCTCGCACTTGACTCGAGATAAAAGCTGTGAAGTTCACCATCAGAACTGTATATTGTACCCTAAATGTGGTCTAACCAAAATATGATATAAATTTCACTTGCTCGATTTCTCTAGATATAAAGCTAAAGACTAATTGGATTGTTTTGGGCTTTCTCTACTGTATTGTTACTTTTAGTTAAGAGTTCTGTGAATCTGAATTCATGGATCTCTTTGTTCCTTTATCGTTCTTGAATTCTCACCAAAAGATATGAATGCAATATTATTGTGAGATTGCTGTGCAGTTGAATGTAATAGATTTTTCATTTTTATGTGTATTCTAGTGAATTGATTATATGGACTCCTGTCTTACTGTGAATACAGGTCCATAAAATTCATTATTTTATATAGCGTTTGGTAGTGGTGTGCTCAAAGCAGAATAAGACTTTCAAACTACCAACGCACTTGATGGTATCAGGATGAGTGGGAAGACAGTTTTGTCTTGCTGACGTTCCAAATATCACATGCCCCTAATTGCAGGAAAGAGAGACAGAACTGTTGAGACAAATGTCTATTCAGAACTTCAACCTTTCCACATCACACAGGAATTTCCACGTACCCACGACTGCAATGACTGGTAGCTAGCTATCTGCAGCTGCGGTTACAATCTTAGTGCAGAGTGTTTAATAGCTGCAAAGTGGATTCCAGAGGTTTGGCACTGAAATCAAACACATGTTCAAATGAGAGGGAAATAGTTTGAATGCAGATGGAGACTTTATGAATTTTGATCGTCCCAAGATGATCTGATTCTTTGTGCTTCTGTCCTGAAATGTTACTGTACCTACATTGCCATCAATAACACTGCATAGTTCTCCACTCCACTGCCTTTTAATACATAACCTTTTTCTTATCTTTTCTTATCTTTTTCTTACCTTTTTCATTCCGATCTTTTATTTAAATCAACAACAACATTGATTTATTTAAATAAATATTTAAATCATTTATATATCGTGGAGCTCTTGTAGCTCAGTGGTTAGAGCAATTGCCTTACAAGGGTGAGACCTGTGTTCGAATCCAGGCAGATCAGGGCGAAACCTTGGGCAGGTTTCCTTACTCTACATCCCTAATAATAATCCGTCCCCCCAAAAAACACAATAATATAAATTGGTCACTTCAATCCACGACTGTTTGTAGGACACTGCTATGCGCAATTGGTTGCCTCGTTTTGCTCACAAATTTACAGTCAATTCACTTTACAGTACAGGTATCCCTCTTCAACCGTGGGGGATATGTTCCTGTAAACCTCTGCGGTTGGTAAATTTGCGATTGGAAAATACAGGGCCCTATAGGAAACACAGGGATAGAGGGAGTATGTTCGCCTTTTCGCGGTTGGGAAATGCGAAACATGTGGATGGGGGAGTAAGTTCACATTTAGTAAAACTAAACACAAAACAAACACATATAGTTATAACATACACGGAGATAGGGGGAGTAAGTTTTGGCGCATTGGCCACCAGGATCTGCAGCAATCCGCAAGGCTGTCTGACTTACACAGACAGAGAGAGAGAGAGAGAGACACGAAGGGTGGGGGCGGGGGTGATACGGAGGGCTGGGGGGGTTGTCTGACTGACTGACTGACTGATACAGACAGACACCGAGAGGGAGGGGGAGGGGGGGAGGAAGGGAAGGTGAAATAGAGAAAAGGTGAGAGAGAGAAGTGGGGGTGGGGGGAAGAGAAGGTGAGTCAGAGAGGTGAGAGAGAAGGGGGTGGGGGGGGGGAGGGGGGGATGAGAAGGTGAAATAGAGAGAAAGTGAGTCAGAGAGAGATACACTTACACAGAGAGAGAGAGAGATCTGCAGATCCTGGCAGCCAATGCTCCCAAAATTACTAGCCAGGCTATGGAGAAGCGACGATAAATTCATGTTACAGGTATAGGGGAAGTAAGTAGATCCATGAGTGCTGCTAGACCATGTGGCGTAGTAAAGATGCTGATAGGCGGGAAACGTGGATGAATACACACCAATACGCGGATGAATGCGGTCCCTTGTTTGGAAGAGTGAAACTTGAAAATTTAGACTCGCAGATTTAAATCGCAGATGCGCAAAACGCATTGCCGCGGTTTGCGAGGGTTGTCACATTTAGCAAACCGTGGATGCATGAGTTTCGTGGTTGACGAGGCCGTGGTTGGGGCGGGATACCTGTATATTCTGTGAAGCACTTTGAGGCGTCGATAAGATGTGAAAAGCGCTATATCAAATGCAAGTATTATTATTGGTATCTCATTGTTTTTCTGACACATTCACCCTTGGTGGATTGCCTTGATCCTTCACTTCAATCTCTCAGTTTTAAAAAGTAACTGCTCTTGCTAGGATTCTTGAGTTCTAGGTCAGTGGTTAGCACGGACACCTTGAAAGCGAGAGGACCCGGGTTAGATTCCTGGTGCCAGGCGAAACCTTTGACAAGTTTCCTTGATCTACATGCCACTGTTTACATAGCAGTAAGTAGGACGCCAGTTGCCAGTTGATTGGCAGATCGCTTTCAGGTTTCTGTCATTGTGGTTAGCATGTGGCTTGGTCTCCGATATTCCTTGACACCAGATAATTCCTCGACAGCAGGTTGCACTGTTTGCTATCTCTGAGTGTGTAGCTGTACAGGCAGCAGCTTCTACACTACAGACAAATATCTGGCGTGAAAGGTGCTATATAAGTGCAAGTTGTTGTTTACTGTGAGGCATAAGCCAAGTAGACATGTACTGAGTGGGTGTGAACCACAACAGGATTCTATTGATCTTACTGTAAATCTTTTAATACCTCTGTACAGTACTGTATATCCATTTTAAAGTCCAGCAAATGTTTTTTGAACGGGATACAGCATGAGAGCATATAGAAGGTGCCAGATTTTAAATCTATACTGTTTTCGCAGATCTCACTTGAAGCAGCAGTTAAAGACCCTCTTTTGGGTTCAGTGACCAGAGGACTGGAGAGTAGATAGATCTGGAGCAATCTGGATCAAGAACCATTCTAATCTGGTGACTCTTTTCATTCTGGTTGATCAACTGGATTTTAAAAATAAGTTTGACCTGGGGGGAGGAACTTACTAGTTGGAACTGAACTGGTGCCAAAGAGAACATGCTTGCCAACAGATTGTGGCGGTCTTGGCCGTCCAGTTCCTGAGCCAGGCGGGTTCGCAGTATACCAGGGCATGGGTTATGACAACACAGCCAACCTGGCTCATCAACAGAACTTGGAAGGGGAGATCAGTCACAGGGGATAGGGAATCATCTCACTTAGCTCCTGTTAATCCTGTTAGCCAAAACCCTACTAGTGGTCCTAGCTCGACAAGCAGCCAGAAGCTTAACAGATAGTGCTGTCAGTGACATTGATGTAAATGTAGCTGGTTAAATTCCAGCAGTATTGCAACACACACTCAAACCTTAGCTTTTGCCAACCAAGCCTAATTTTTCTTGGAATTAGTTAAGGAAGGTACATTCCTTCACGGGCAGAGTGCACATTCTATTCCAGACACTGAGACATTTCAATATATAGGTCCCATATACACTATATGCAAAACTCTCAGTCTGGTTACCCTTCAACAACAACAACAACTTCGATTTATATAGCGCTCTCCACACCGGATGGCGTCTCAGAGCGCTTCACAATAATGGCCCCCGGGGGCGAGCCAGGGGCAGGGGGAGAAAGGTGACCGAAGGCGCGGTCAAAGAGAAAAATCTTTAGCTGAGACCTGAAACTGGGAAGAGAGGTGGAGAGGTGAAAGGAGTGAGGAAGGGAGTTCCAGCGGTGTTCAGCATGGTGATGAGTTTACAAAATGTGTCAGACATCCACCTGACTAAAAATACAAACTATTTCAAAAAGAAATTGGTGTGGATTACGGGATTTTAAACAAAACCAGTTCACAATGAAAGGTTTGCACAGGTTAATTAAAACCTCCTACTTTACCCTCTCCCTCTGCAGCTCTGATTCAATGGAGCTTAAAGAAAACACAAGTTAATAAAAGCTGATGCCCTCACTCGGTTTTGACTGAGTAAGCTCTTGGCAGACTAAACTGCTGAACAGAAGAAATCATTTGCGGCTCAGCCTATACAAGCGAATCTTGGCAAATTTGCTGATGAGGAGGTTGAAAGTATTTCCCCCAAAGCTAATAAAATGTAAGCAACTGGATTTCTGGAGAAAGCTTCTTGTTATATTATTTAACTTTCTTCCAAACTCCCAAGAGTGTGTCTACATTGCTACGGCAGCGCACTAGGCCGAGCTGGTGCAGAGCCAGTTGGTGGAAAGGTCTGCACAATTTATCAATTGTTGTAATCATTTCAAAATGTAGGTTGTGATTCAGTAACTCCGCATTTGTCCATTCTGTGTTGCTAAGCAGTTTCAACAACAACAACTTGCACCTTCGGGCAAGGTGACATCCCAGAGCACTTTTCAGCACCATAAAAATAATATTCCATTGATTATCATCTTAAACACGTGCAAAAATACATCGCAAGGACATGTGGTCGTCGGGCAGCACATCATTTCTCATTCACAGGTTTACTTCACAATTAAAAAAAAACTTTAAATATAATATTCAGTGCTATATTTGAGAATGGACAATTATGAGTGGGAGATAAATTAATAATAATCCTTGTACAGTAATAGGTATAGCACTCTCCACATCAGGGAAATGTCTCAAGGAGTTTCACATGATTTAGTGTACATTTTCTAGATGCATGCCACAACCCATTTGCCACAGAAATGTGCCACAAATAGCCTTGAATCATACAAAGCATTTTATTTGAGGATTGTTCACCAGGCATGAGGAAAAACTCCATTCTCTTTGTGTTGAGTGCCATGAAATCTTTCATTTCCATATGAACAGGCAGATGGGATTTCAGTTTAAGGGTCTCATCCAAGGGACAGCACCTCTGATAATGCTACTCCCACCTCCCCTTTCCCCTCCAGCATTGCAATGGAGCCGAGAGTATGCAAGCTCACGTTCGAATATAGAGCTTGAACCCACAAGCTTCTGATTCATAGATGAGTGTTCCCAACTGAGCCAAGGTGACCCAAGCCGGTAGGGGGCAGCAATTTATAACACCAGCATGAAATCGAAGTTAAAAGGTTGTAAAATAATGCTGCCAATCCTGAGGATAAGGGTCACCTAAAAAAATAATAACATGCAAGTTCCTCGCGTTTGATGTAGCACCTGTAATGTCAAAACATCTCCAAGTGCTTTCCACAGTCTTCTGTAAAGTGTAATAACTGGGTTTTTAGGCGAACACCCAGCATGATGGAGAAAGCTGATGTGAGGTTGTGTATTGAGAGCTCATATGTCAAGTGGGTGCAGTCAGGTACTGAATACGCTTGCACTGAGTGGATATTTATTGAGGGCAGTATTGAGATGTCATATGCCAGGTAGGTATGTACTGAGAACACATGCTGAACGAGTGCTTACTTGATCAGCATCTATTTATCTTACTGTAATGTTCTGATACCTGTGCAAATCCCTTCTTAAAGTTCAGAAAGGGAAACAAACATTTACCTGATATAGTTAGTAGAGAACTATTGATTTGAGATATACAAAATCTCAACCAAGATTAATTTGCATGGACAACAAAAGGCATCAAATACCTAATAAGAATTAGTGGATTATGTTTAGCATCAGTGTCTTTTTAATACAGACAGACTCTGGCTAGATTACAATCAGACCAGTGAGAGTCACATATCTAAAAAGAGCATAAGGAAGCTTGGAATTAGAAAAGGCCATTTGATCCATTGAATCTGCCACGGCTCATAAATGAATAATCTACCCTTTGATGGGATGTATTCTATTTCTTGAGTGAAATTTCTAGGAATGTCCAAGCAACAATAAACTACTGGAGTCATTTTCACTAATGTTCAAATTGCATTCTACTTAATACTGTACCTATATTTACCTACCCCTCAAGTGGTTTGCACATTCACAACAAATGACTGCAAACTCCTTGCTCCTGCTTCCCCAATTCTTTCCTTCACAGGTTGCAGATCATCCAGACCTCTGCAGCCCATGTCCTTTCCCTCACTAAACTCCATGACCATCTCATCCTATCCATATCATCCGATCACCCAGAACTCTGCAGCTTGTGTCCTTTTCCACACCAAGCTTCCGCACATCACTGCCACACTCGTTCGGCTCCACTGGCTCCCTATCCTCCAGAGGATCAAATTCAAGATCCTCATCCTCACTTTCAAGGCCATTCATGGCCTTGCCCCCTCCTATGTCTCCAACCTGCTGTCTCCCTATGAACATGCCTGCCCCCTCTGTTCTGCGGGCTCCGGTCTGCTCCATGTCCCTTGCCCGACCCGCCCTACTATTGGTAGACGGGCTTTCAGCCTCTCTGCTCACACACTCTGGAACTTCATCCCTTCACCTCACTTCCTCCCTTGCCTCCTTCAACGCCGGTCTCAAGACCATCCTCTTCGATCATGCCTTCTGCCGACCTCCCAACTCTCTCCCTCCCCTCCCCCTAACCTGCCCCTCCCCCTTGAGTGGGTCCCGATCTGACTGTTCAGTGGCTTGGGACGTTCTTCCGATGTGAAAGGCACTCTATAAATGTAATTTTGTTGTTGGTGTATGCTCGCCCAACTCTACTGGCTTCCCATCACACAGAGGATACAGCTGACCCAATCTTCAAAGCCTTCTTTTGCCTTGCTCCCCCTACCTCTGTGACCTCCTAACCCTCTATCAATCTGTCCACTCACTCTGCTCAATGGCCTACTTCATGTCCCCCGCCACGTCTGCCCCACCATTGGTTGGCGGACCTTCAGCTGCTCTGCCCCCACCCTCTGGAACTCCATCCCACAGTTCCTCCACCTCACCTCATCCCTTGCCTGCTTCAAGACCCACCACAAGGCCCTCCTCTTCAACCGTGCCTTAATCAATTTCCTTTCCCCCACCTGTCCTTCAATCTCCCAAATCCCGACCCCCACCTTAGGTCCGAAATACTGTCTGTCCAGCACGTTGGGATGTCCTCTGGACATGAAAGACACTATACAAATGTAATTTTGTTGTTGTTTTCAATATTATCACTAGTGTGGTGAGGGGAAGTAGAAAAGGAGGGTGGACTGGATAGATAGATTATTATCGTTCAACAGAAGAATAGCTGTAGTTGGCCAGGGATAACCACTGTAGAAATCTATGACTCCCATTGCGAAATCGTCTTAGCTGATCAAGAGGTAGGTAGGTCTGGAAAATAACCCAGGCTATCTGCTACATAAACAGTTAATTACTCCAACAATGTTTTAAGGCTTCTCAAAGGAGCAAAGATCTTGAAGCTGAAACACAGTACCAGAATGATGTACCACTTAGTAAACGTTTAACTGACACCCAACGTCACACAGTATTACAACAACAACAATTTTACAGTTGTATAGCACCTTTCCTCATCAGTAGGTCATTCAAAAGGGCTTCACACAGTTTGTTGTGTGGAGTCCAATGTGGGGGCAGGGTGAACTGAGAAAGAAGGAGTGTAGTACAAAGGTGACCAAAGGTGTAATCAAAAGGAAAAAGGCCGGCATGGGCGAGGCACTTGGAAGGATTTGAACTTGAGGATCTTGAATTTAGAAAGCTGGGGAGCCAGTGGAGTCAGGTGGAGAGGGGATGGGGGGGGTGGGGATGAGGGCAGTGATGGGGGAGAACAGCTCTCGGAGCCTGCTTCTGGAGGGGTCACATGCTGTAGGCTTCTACATGATCTGCAATTTGTGTAGGGAGGAACTGTGGAGTTGGTGAGCAGAGATCTTGAATCCACAATTAATAACCTTTACATCTTGTCTCTGGCAGATTACTGTCCATGAGTGGCTTGAACTACCAATCTTTCTGTAAACAGCCAAGCATGCTAATCAGTCACAGCTTAGGTCAAAGTGCGTATGAGCCAATATCTTACAAGCCGCTAGTTTAATAATTACTATTTATTACCACTAACCAATAAACTGCTATACAAGAGCCTGAGTCTTAAAATACACTTAGCTTTTTAATCTCCATTGAGTTCACTAGCTCTGTGTGAAATTAAGTGACTCTGGGCTATGTACATCTATGTTTATTGTATGTTTGACATGAAGCTAAATTCAGTACTGTACTCAACTTTATCTTTATGTGCTTAAGGCAAATGATTTATCTTGAATTTTGAAGTAATCTAGAAGGGCTTGTTTTGAAATGTAGCATATGCAAATGAAAGTACTATGTCTAGAGTTATGTATAATTATCCAAAACATATTTCTTGGGTCTTCTTTTCACAGGCCTCTGGGATGTTAACAGAAGTTATGGTAACTAACACAGATCTATAGTACATGGATTCAATCCACAGCTACAGTTTGAACACAATTAACAAAATATGTCCTTAATTTACTGACATTCCTACATGCTATAATTATTTTCATTGATAGTTTTCACATGGTAAAAATCATTAGAATACATGAAGCAAAAACTACCCATGCTACAAGCAGATTACTGTATATAAATTTGTTTAAAACTCTTACAAAGCTTGCTTTAGCGGCAATTTACTGATGTTATGTGCCAAGGATATAAGCCAGATCTTGATTCATCCTGGAAATAACAGGATTTTGAATATGCTTTGAATAAAACACGCTGGCAGATTTCAGTAACAGTCTCGGTTTAATGATTCCCATTCAACTATTTCCATTATACTAACAAACCTCCACATCATGGTTAATACACATTTTCCAATTCATGTTTATTCAATAGCAGAACATTTAATTCAACTTTTTTTTCATCAAACACCTTGCTTGAAAAATCAATTCATAATGCATTATCTATTATTGTTTTAACATTTGGGATTGCAGTGAAGAACAGACCCTTCTCCATACAGGAAACTAAAGTTGAAAGGATTTCATCAATAGCTATCCATTTGCCTTGGATTTCAGTAAACCTAACACTGCTAATTTCCATATCGTTGACATAAAGAAGTGGAGATAATGTATTCCAAGGTAACTGTAATTCTAAACAGCCCAGGTTGTTATGAATCCCAAACCATAATCCTTGTTGTTCCATTTCACTGTTAGTTTACAATCCTCTTGTTCGCACGAGTCTATTGATGATACATTCTTCTTTTTGTACTATGCTAATGTGTCAATCCAGTGCCTTACCGTCGCTTGTCACTATCAGGTGCTTTAACTACAGCTATTACCACACAAATTATTCTATCTAGACTTTAGTTGTGAAATTCCTTGAAATCATCAGTCAATAAATATTGGCTTCTGTTTCAATCCTTCCTTTTCCTGACGTTCAGTATTATTCTAGACAAAATTCTTACTCAATTTATTTTATTGCCTCACCTCGCCTCAAGACTCTCCTCTTCGATGGACCCATCGGAAACTCCTAATCCCCCACTTCCCTCCTGCCCCCCACCCCACCTCGAGCCTGAAGTAGTGACTGTCCAGCTCCTTGGGTCGTCCTCCTGACGTGAAATATACTATATGAGTGTAATTTTGTTGTTGTTGTTCTGTCAATGGAGGAGAATTTTTCCCCATTCTCCAGCGAGAACAATTGAATCAGTAGAGCCAAGTTGTTCTCCAAACAGCCTAGAGCAAAACTATTCATTAGAGTCTCCTAACAATGATTGCTCAAAATTGCCATCTTGGAACTATGTTTTTATCAATGGTGATACTGTCTGTATGTGCACAAGGAGCCTGTGCTACAAAACTAGAGACATATTACAATAGTTGAAAAAGGAGTTTTGCTTGTTAACCTTTGAGGACTGGGAAGTATTTATGCAGAATTTTCATCCAAGGGGATTAAGACATGAGTGGTGCCTAAAATCAGGTGAACTTTGTGTGCACTGTGGAAGCAGAGCACTTGGTGATTTTTTCTTCTTCCAGGCTTTCTTAGGTTCTTATGTGACTTGCAAACCTACTAAAGCTAGGTGTCAGCCTGGTTCAGTTAACTGGTAGTACTCTTTGCCCCGAGTCAGAAATGGATTACACTGGGTTGGTTACCTGGGAAACAACCAGTTCTTTCAGGAGGAGCTGAGTTCCACTGAACATATTTTATAACTCCTCCACCTGGGATTTGGCTCATCTGTAGCTGGCTATAAGAGATGCTTTCCTGCAAAATTTCCAACTTTCTTTCGCTTCACTAGGAGCACAGTCCTGCCCAACAGTTTCAGATGATCAAACGGTTGAAAGGCGTACTCAGGGACATCTCTTGAGACTCTGATCCCCTGCGCATCGGAGTGATTGAAGGGTTACACTGTCACAAACTGGCTGGTAATGTGTTCCTGATCATGAAAGCTATCAAAGCATACTGTAACCTTCCCTAGCCTAAGAAGATACATTCTGTAAGGCGAATCAAACCCTGGGGATTGCTGTGATGGACGGAAGCCTTCATTCTGTATTTCCTTGTCTCAGATTCACTGATGTGTTTATGAGCATTGGCCCATACACTTTCCTACGTTTTGTCTTTCAGCAGATGAATCATATTATATTCCCATTTCCTGCACAGAACCCCTCCCCGCCCAAGATTGTGATAAGTTTCACTGATGCGTGAAGAATATTGATTGGATGGTCAGCACCATGTATCCCTATAAGGCATGGGAAAGGGCAGGTATATGTGACTGAAATTGTTGCTTTCAAAGGAGCAGCACAGACACAATGCACCAAATGGCCTTCTTCTATGCTCTAAATTTCTATGGTTCTATACCACAGGTAATTCTAAGGTTTATCTGTCCCTAAGCCTTCTCCTAGTTTGGTCATCAGTCTAGACTATTTTATTATTGTATAGTTTAGGGAATGCTAGAAAATGAATGAGAAAGAATATAGTTATTTTCATCGGTTCAGACAGGAACAGTTGAGAACATTTGAAAAAGTTCAACAAGAACAGCACAAACTTGTAAATGTATATGCACCCTCAATGCCCGAAGAATGCCTTAAAATGTAATGATAACATTATGTGGTACAAAATGAACAGAAAAATGGAAGATTGGAATATATTGACTAAATGCACAAGTGAATACATATGTTTTAGGAAGTTTTTGCAGGGAGAAAGGTAGCAGAAGAGGGCAATGGCTGGTTATAAAAAGATGGTTATAAAAAGATGGTCCTCAAAACAGAGCTGGAGAGGATTGCATAGATAGAGACTGTGGAAGAACAACATTCTTAAAATTTAAAATCAAATACTGGGAGTTGATAAGATTTGTCAAGTATTGTGAACAGCCATAATGGAAGGATTGTAACAGGGAATGGTGAGAACACAAGTTCCTAGATCCAATTCCTGGATTCCATGCCTTGGAATCCACCTTAATGTTTTGCAGAAAGGTAACCGTCACTCAGTGGGTAGGGATGTGTGTCTGAGCAATGGGCAGGAAGATGATGGACAAGCTCTCATGTATTTCAGGCAGATCATAAAACATATATTATTATCTGTGACTCAGTATGATTCAGAGCCCTAACAAAGATGATAAAGTCTTTGTGCTCCAACACCTCTTATGAGACGTATCATCGGGGAAAATCAAATTCACATCAGTGACTGGCTTATTCTGACCTGGCTGTGCTGTTCACCTTCATTTACCTGTGATGGACATTGAGAGGTTTGATGTCTTTGGACCATTTTCCTCCTCTCCACAAGTCAAATAACATATGATGGGGTAGATCCACAAGTTCCCACATCCCTTTGATATCTGACTCAAGTCATCATTCATTGCTGAATATCAGCAGGCTTTTTGACTGAGGAGGCACCACAGCCATTAGGATTCAATTTACTTTGATCTGGAGCAGCTGCACTCAGCCTAAGAGAGCACAAACTTTAGTGTCAGCCTTTGAAGCACTCTGAGACACCGTCCAGCATGGTGGGTGCTATATAAATCGAAGTTGTTGTTGTTGATAGTTAAAACCACATCTTACAGACCAGGAGTTCCTGCCCTTGTAAAAAGTACCATGTAATAGTGGTACTACCATGATACTACCACCATTACCATGTTACTACCACCATTACCATGTTACTACCACCATTACCATTTTTTACAAGGGTGGTGCTGTTGCGAGGAGGAGAGTTTGACTGGGGGCGGTACACCTGTCATGCAGGTGTGATCTTGAAGATAGGCATTAGGATTATCTTGATCTTGATTTCCAGTACGAATACAGACTGCGAAAGCGGGACCTTCATGATCCTCTGGCTTTTGGGGTTTGAAACAGGTGGTGTCAAGAAAAGTTACCACAATGATAACTGGCTTGTGGCAGCCAAGCGTTCATAGTGACATTGCTTTTTGATCCTTCGATGTTGGCTCTTCCTATCATTGTAAGTGTTGGATTGTTCACCTACTAATAGGGAACGTAAGCTGGGTTTAGACTGTCGTGAGGCAGGTTAGTTTTACTCTACTGATGATGTGTTGTTGCAATAGTAATCCTGCTCAAACGAGAGGAACCACAGGTTCAGACGTTCAGTTTCATTAGATTATTCTCAATACATTACTTCAATCTCTTAACATCAGGCTCCTGATGCCTATCATCTTCTTTTGGGTTCTCACTGTAACCAGCGAGGTCTGAATTACACATCCATGATATGGCTATTGGACCAGTTCGCTACTGCCCTACAACGTAATGAAAGGTCCAGAAAAGTCTATGGTTTTCTGGATATGCAATGAGTTAAATGCATGCTGCTGCTGCTTTAGGGTTAGGCCAAGGAGGAGGAGGCAGACACGCCCCCGACCCCCAAAATCCAGGCTATTTGCTCAACCATCAGTGTAAATTCAGCAGCCCTCCTCCTTTCAGTGCCAGAATCCTGCTATTCAAATACCCTCAAGGGTACTGTGCATTATTGTTTGACATCTGCTGTTCATGACATTGAATTGCTGTAGTTGTGGAAATTTCATAATGTAAATAAGGTACTTGGCTCACAACGTAATTCTGGTTTAGGTGCCAAGGCAGGGCTGTCAAGTGCCTTGCGACAGTTTCCCGATGTGAAAGGTGCCATATAAATTTGTATTGTATTCACAAAACTTAGTATAAATGTCTCCATGATGCCTAACATTACAACAACAACAACAACAACTTGGATTTATGTAGTTCTCTCCACGCCAGAATGTTTGCAATATATTTCAAACAATTGAGAATTCAGGCCTTTAATTTCATAGAAACAGTAATTAATTCTTAGTAATGAGAGAGGCCAACTGGCCCACAATGTCTGTGTCATTACTCTCAGTTATTCTAAGTTGTCCTTTTTATTAGTTTTACATTCCAGTTCTTTCCCATATTCCTTAATGTTTTTATAGAAACAGAAATGACAGACGTATGAGCTTTTTAGTCCATCATTCAGGAAGGATACAAGGCCAGGTTCAGGAGACAAAAGTCACATGTTACCATCTCTGCTACAAAATCTCCATTTATGTTCTATTTTGTTAGGCATTTCAGTTATTGGGTTATTTTGAAATGCATTTGACAAACCCCTGCTTGTCGGGCTTCCCAACTCTTTCCTCCACAAGCTACAGATCATCCAGACCTCTGCAGCTCGTGTCCCCTTCTGCATCAGGCTCAGTGATCCCCATCGCTTAGCTCCACTGGCTCCCCATACCTCAGAGAATCGAGTTCAAAATCCTCATCCTCACCTTCAAGGCCAGTGATTCCCAACCTTGGGTCCTGACTCAAATCAAGGTCGCGGAAGTCCTCAGTTGGGTTGTCTTGGCTGAGCTTCGCTTCAGTCGCCCCCTAAGGGCCGGGAAGACCTGTTGGTGGCTAATTTGGGTCGCAGCAAAACAATTTGGGTTGGGAGGACCTGTTGGTGGCTAATTTGGGTCGCAGCAAAAAATTTGGGTCGGGAGGACCTATTGGTGGCGAATTTGGGTCGCAGAAAAAAAAGGTTGGGAGCCACTGTTCAAGGCTCTGCCCCCTCCTACTTCTCTGACCTTCTTATAAAGCAGTCTGCTCCCTCCGCTCAGGATGTGCTGGCCTGATCCATGACCATTGCGCAGCTCGCCCAACAATCGGTGGGCCAGCCTGCAGCTTCTCTGCCCCCAGCCTCTGGGACTCCATCCCAAACTCCCTTGCCTCCGTTTAGAGATGCTCTTCAATTGGGCCTTCAACTACAGCTCTCCTACTCTCTCTGCCCTCCACCCTCCCTACACCCACTGCTCGGGTCCTAATCCCTGACTGTTCGGCGCCTCGGGATGTCCTCCTGAAGTGAAAGGCACTGTAAAATTCTTATTTTGTATTGTATTTGGAATCATTCATGCCTGCAGGACATTTCAAAGTGCTTCACAGGATTTACTATAATTACAAATCACAATAAAAATACAGTAAATTACCCTTTCCTTTTGTTTGTAGTAAAAGTATAAGAATAATTTCTCAGAACATGAGTTGTTGAGGTTTGGCATCACATTGTGAAGGTCAACCATTCCTTAAAAAACATCATGAGTTACTGAGGTTACAACTGAGGTTTTCTCAAAGCAACAAAAATGCAAAATGCTGCAGATGCTGGAAATCATAGAATCTTACGGCACAAAAGGAGACCATTTGGCCCATCGACTCTATGCCGGCTCTTTAAAAAGAGCAATTTAATCCCACTCTCCAGCTCTCTCCCATAACCTCGCAAACTCGTCCTCCCCAAATAAATATCTACCTCCCTTTTAAACGTTGTTATTGAATCGGCCTCCACCACCTTTTCAGAAATCTGAAACAAAAACAGAAATTACCGGAAACACTCAGCTGGTCAGGCAGCATCTATGGAGAAAGGAAAAGTGAGTCAATGTTTCAAGTCCACGAACCTTCGTCATAATTGGAGAATGTTGAGAGGGAGAGGCTTTTAAGGAATAAAGGAGAGGGTGAGGCAGCGCCAGCAAGATGAAGGAGAAAATGGGGTAGAGGACAGAAGATGATGGCTTAAAGAGATGTCAGTGTTGTGAAACAAAAGTGGGGGATTGCAGCAAAACTGGAGAGAAGAGATGGTAATAATGTTAAACAAAGAGTGGGTGAAATTACAAAAGAACAGTCAGACCAGATGGTCACAGAAGAGGAGGAGGGGGAAGGTGAGCTGTTATGGCCTGAAATTATTGGAATCAATATTAAGGCCGGATGGCTGTTTGATTCTCAACTGTCTTTCCTCCCCCACATCCAAGCAATGACCTGCTCAGCCTTCCCTCAGCTCCACAATATTGCCCGACTCCCCCATTATCTCACCTCCCCCCCAGGCTGCTGAATCCCTGACTCACACATTCATTACATCCTGGCTCGACTTACCCAATGCCCTGCATGTCGTCCTTTCCAATTCCTCCCTCCATAGGTCGCAGACAATCCAGAACTCTGCGGTCCATGTCTTCTACTGCTCCAAGCTTCATGACCCCATCTCCCCCATCCTCGTCCGAATCTATTGGCTCCCCACCACCCAGAATATCCCTTTCAAAATCCTGGTCCTCACCTTCAAAGCCCTTCCATGGCCTTGCCCCAGCCTACCTCTGTGACCTCTTAATCTTCTACCAACCTGTCCCCTGTGCTCAGCAGGCCTGCTCCACTTCCCCCGACCCATCTGCCCCACCACTGGCAGGTGAGCTTCAACCATTCTACCCCCAAACTCCATCCCACAGTCCCTCCGCCTCATCCCCTCCCTGGTCTGCTTCAAGTCCCGCCTCAAGACCCTTCTCTTTGACAGTCCATCAGTCACCCCAAATCCCCCACTTTCACTCCCCGTCCCCGACCCCAGCTCGGGTCTGAAGCAATTACTGTCCAGCACCTTGGGACGTTCTTCTCCTGACATGACACTATACAAGTGTAATTTTGTTGTTGTTCCTCGAACTTGCACTGCGGTTCATTGGACAGCATAGGAGACCGTGGATGGAGAGGTCAGGGAAGGAGAGCTGAAATGGCAAGAAGCTAGTAGGTCAGGATTGTATTTGCAGACACAACAAGAAAATTACAATTATAGAGCATCTTTTACGTCGGGAGGAGGTCTCAACAGAGCTGTTCGGCAAGTCGGTCACCCAATCTGCATTTGGTCTCCTTAGTGTAGAGAAGACTATATTGTGAGCAGCGGATCCAATATATTACATTGGTGGCAGTACATGTAAATCGTTGTGTCACATAAAAACTGCTTGGGGCTTTGGGCAGTGGTCTGGGAGGAGGTGAAAGGGCAGGTATTGTACCTCTTGTGCTGGCATAGGAAGGTGCCGGGGGAAAGAGAGCAACTGTTGGTGTTGATGGAGGAATGAACCAGAGAGTCCCTTCGGAATGCTGAGAGGGGAAGGAAATATATGCTTTGTGGTGGGGCCACGTTGGAGGTGATGGAAATGGCGGAGAATTTCCATCTGTCATTTGCATCATCTCCAGTGTGACCCCCACCACAAAGGATATATATGTTAACGTGAACATGTTATCCACATGTTGCCTCTGATCTATTGGACTATTTGAGTTGTATTTAAAAAAGGATTGTCCATGAATTAGGATACAATTTTCATAAAAACATAAATTTGTCTTGACACAGTCTCAGAATCAAGTCTGCTGCATTGTGTTCGCAGACTAAGGCTACTTTCTAATTGTCTGTTAGGATCTAAGAGAGGTCCCAGGATGACTTCCCCTGCCTCATGAACCCCAAATAAATCAAAGTAATCTTCCTCAAGAACCAAAAGAGACTCTTCCAACAATGGGGCTGGCTGAGAGAACACTCTCCCATAGGAATTTGAAGCCATATTATACCAGTCTGTGACATATTGAGATGGAACTCAAATAAGGTATTATACAGTAAAAGCTTGTTTATCCGGAACCCTCGGGACCATACCCGGTGCCGGTTAATTAAATATGACGGATATTCAAGTGGCAAGTTGCTGAAAATCCTACACAAAAATTAACTTGTTTTAATAATAGACTAAATAATAACAGAATATTGTATGGATAATTACCAATAAAGCATTCCAGCACACTTAGTAAAATGATCGGTAAAATAAAAATTCCAGCATTCGTTAAGATTAATAAGTACACACGCATTGCACGCATGCGCAAAGTGAGCATACTCGTGAGTGTCCCAGATGGATCTAGTATGAGATCCGTTAGCTGGAACGGTGAATTGTATTGGGGTTGAGCGTTCGAATTGGTTGGGTGCCGGATAAACGAGCTTTTACTGTAATTAGAAAATTGAATCCAAAATGTCCATTCTGGATGGAATTAAAGCAGTCAATGACTCTCAGAGCTTTGAATGGAAGATTCCTATCAAATAGCTGCTGAAGCCAGATGTTCAAACTGTGTGAAATTGAGGATTGGCCAAAAAATTCCACAAGAATGGAAGACATACCAATATACTACAACAGCAAGAAGCAATTACAGAAAAGGAGAAGAATTCTAAGAGAAGTGATATACTGTATATCAAACATTCCTCTTTCAATTAAGAATCTTCCAGATGTTGATTGGAAGCAAACATTGTGGATTTTTATATCCATTACAGAGAACGAAATAAGTGCTTTAAGAAAAGGTTTCGCAACAAAATATGTAGTGAACTCACTTTATCGTGATACATCTCCAAGACGTGATAAGGCACTGTATCAAATGCAAGCATTATTGTTACACTATTAATGATTATACCAAAAGAAGAATGATGAAGTTCCAAAAAATTACCATCATCAACAAAATCACATTTATTAAACGCCATTCACGTCAGAAGAACGTCCCAAGGTGCTGAACAGTCAGTTTGGAACCCGAACAAGGGAGAGAGGCAGGGGAGGGGGGAGGGGAGTGAGAGAGTTTGGAGGTCAGCAGAAGGCACGATTGAAGAGGATGGTCTTGAGAACAGTGTTGAAGGATGCAAGGGAGAAAGCAAGGTGAAAGGACTGTGGGATTTAGTTCCAGAGTATGGGGGCAGAGAGGCTGAAAGCCCATCCACCGATGGTAGGGTGGGTCTGGCGGGAGACACGGAGCAGACTGGAGCCCGCTGAAAGGAGAGCAGGTTCATAGGGACACAGCAAGTCGGAGATATAGGAGGGAGCAAGGTCGTGAATGCCCTTGAAAGTGAGGACGAAGATCTTGAATTCAATCCTCTGGGGGATGGGGAGCCAATGGAGCCGGGCGAGGATGGGAGTCATGTGGCCCGGAGCTTGGTGCCAGAGAGGACACAAACGTAAGCCAATTAGGAGGGCCTCAGTCTGAACTGTCCATCAGATGTAAACAGAACCAGTAAAATATACTTAACAAAGTATACAACATTGCCTCATAACAAATATGTTTTGGAACAAGTTTTGTTCTTCCAGATCAGTTCATTCTTGAATAAACAACATGGTTGATTTTATATAGATAAATTGTGAGTTGAAGAATGGGTCTTTTCTTACCAGTTTAATGCGATAATTACATAAAATCTATCATGAAATACCACAGATTTTCCACCATATCAAATTTCAGATATTTCATTGCAGTTTGTGCATGATGTGAATGTTTTTAAAACAGATTTACTCCCATGATTAATCTTCCTTTATTGATTTCCATGCTCAATTCCATCCTTCAGAGGATGGCCTTATGTGCAGATGTCTCGATCCTGTTGGCTGAATCAAGAGTACTTGGCAGGAATGCTTACAATCTTTCAGTCAGACTTAGTGAAATTCTATCACAGTGGGCAGTTAAATCTGAAGGACACAAGTGAGAGTGAGACAAGTGATCATAGGCCACTCTGCCTGCTTTTCTGTTTCTAACCAGTTGCTGAGAAGTATGTGAGTGCATCTCAGAGTGATTCTCACTCTGATTGCTTTTTCTCTTTCCGTGTGAAAAAGCACCAAATGTGTCTTGTGGAAAATCAACTCGGAGCCAACAGCCTAATGGTTCTCATTATCTTCAAATCCTTCATCATCTTTTTAAAATTAGTTTGTGATTGTTTTACAGATAGAGTGTGCTATGGTGCTAAATATCTAGCAGATCACTTGCACTGTGATAGACCTTGTATGTAAAAGGAACAGAATGACATTAGATATAGCAATGTTGATGGCCCTGGCAGCTTGTAAGATAGTTAATGTATTTCATGGCTGTAAAGACATTCCTGTGTTGAGCATTATCGACATATTGGCCATTGAAATGTCGACAATGGTCATTCGGCAGCAGCAGGAGATCAAATAAAATTCAAAAAACAGAAAAACACATAGGAGGTGATTATACAGATTGGGTGGAGCCAGGACAGAAATCCAAGCCTCCTAAAAATGATCTATTGAAGGTCAAAAAGCAAATGTAATTTGCCAAGAGCAGGAGAAATGAAATTTCTGAACACGGAGTTGGGTTCCAGAGATCTGAAGGAGATTACATTTATAAAGGGTGGAGCTAGGGAAATCAGTGAGAAGAGCAATGGTGAAATGCACCCTAGAGTTGGTGAACACATGCATAAGGATTTCAGCAGCAATCGGTGAAAGTGCGAAACATGGAAAATGTTTTCAGGCTGGAAGACAAAGGTCTTGGTAATGGATTGAATGAGTGATTTGGAACTCAGCTCATAATCAGGCAGAATCCTGATACGATTTAGAGTGAGTGAGAAACCAGAGAGGTTAATGGAATTGGAGCCAGGTGTACATTACGTGCTGCTGAGAAATGAAGATGGCAAAACCTTCACAACATTGAGCTGCAGAAAGTTTTAGCTCATCCTGGATTTCAACAGGCAAAAATCAACAGTGTTGGAATCTGAGATGCCATGTGGAGTAGCAGAGTGGAGTGCATTGAATGTATGGAAGGTGACCCCACGCTAGGGTTCCATATATGGAGGCAGCTGGGATGGAGCAATTGGGTTTGCTGGAGGTAACAGTTTATGTGTAGGACTCTCTTTGACCAGGTTGCTTTCTACTTCCTTTTCCTCCTTGACCTCTCTGTTGCTTTTCACACTGTTGATCACTCCATCCTCCTTAATCACCTCTCCTCCCTCAATCATCTCTGTGGGACCGCATGTTCCTAGCTCCAATTCTATTTGACCTTCACTTTGTCTCGCCCAATGGTTTCTCTTCCCACCCTCACTTAGTCACCTGTGGAGTTCCTCAGCTCTGTATCATTGGCCCCTTTATTTGTCTTCATCCTCAGCTCAATCCTCACCATATTTAATTGACTCCTTGTAGCTCAATGAACCTCCTTCAAGGTCCTCACCCTCATTGATAAATTACTTTACTCTCTTTGCCTTCCTATCTGTGTGATCTTACCCTACCCCACTCTTGTGTTTTCCCCTTCACTCAGTTAACATCCCCCATCCCCTCCATGCTACTATTAGTTGCAGACAAAGAGATTTTAGCTATCACCACAGCAATGAGATGCACTTGTAAACTTCATTAAGCACTGGCAGCAGTAGCATACATTGGAAGTTACTAAAAGGTGCTCCATAAAACAGTGTGGGAAATACTTCCTCTCCAAACATGCAAATTACTCCACAACACTTGGCTGTTCATAATAATACTGTAATGTTCTGAGGTGCTATCCTGCGTGAGGGGTGCCCCATAAATGTGAGTTGTTGTTAATGTTGTAGACTTTTCCCCCAAGAGAATAACAAAGCAAGATTGGTATCAAGTAGTGCCACTTGACTTCTTTCTTTACTCCCTTATTTCTAACTGTGCCCACTGTTATCTGATGGCTTCACCCTATGGAACAATTTACCTGAATCGACCTGGTCAACCTCCTTCATGATCTTACAAATGTCTATTAGGGTAATTGAAGTCTTCTCTTTATCAAAGAGAGTGAGTTCAAACCTGCTAAACCTTCCCTCACAAACTATGGAAAATTCTTCATATCTGGAATCATGCTCACCTCTACAGCATTGCCCATGTATTCACATACTTTCCTCCCTTTGTAATTATCCAATTTGATAGGCAGTAACTTTAATGTATGTTGCATTTTGCAAACAGTACCAAGAGGCTTACTGTATACAACAGAATTTGAGGTCAATGGGTTCACATTTTCTGGTTAAGTGAGTGAAACAAGCACTACAACTATTTTACAGTTGGAATTAATGTTCTGCATGAACTGAAAAAATATTACTGTAGAAATGAAAGATGTGTTTCAGAATCAAGGGGGAAAAACTTAGTAGACTTCAGAAAGATGAAAGCAATTTTTGTTCAGCATTATTCTATTTGAACCAGTAGTTTCCTTCTCTGTGATCCAGGCAGAGAATGTGCTGTCTCTATGCCAATGCTGCTGATGCTGTTTTGTAGCCAACACTTCTTTTATTCTTCATGCAATGGAAACCAATGGTTAGCCTGTTCTCCTGGTGGAATTTTCTTTCTCAAAATGATGGATGGGGGAATAATGTTTAACAATGGCTTGTTTATGCTGCTGCTTGCAAAGCAACAAATCAAATAGCATCCTCAAAGTGCCTTTCATTTCAGATGAATATTTTGAAAGCTCTTCAGAACAGAACAAAGGCAGAACAGGGAGGGAAGGAAGGAGTGGGAGTTTGAATATATTGACTAAGGTCAACATAAAAAATTAGGTTGTTTAAGTTGTTTGGAAATGAGGGGAAGAATGTGCAAGACAAAGGGCTTTTGGGTCATCTTGGAACTACATACATTAATATCTACATGGTTAGAGCCCAAAAGGATGTACAGGAATTCACATTTATTTATATAGAGCCCAGCAGGAAGTACAAACACTCATATTTACATACTTGGAAGCTGACAGGAAGTATTAATCATCTTCTGTGTTAAGAAATACTTCCTGGCATCTGTCCTAGCATTGCCCTTCGTACCTCGGAATTGCTCTTTAAAAGAGCCAGCACCAACAATATGAGCTGAATTGCTTTCTTGTTTGCTATCAATTTTTATGGTTCTAACCTATACTTTCTTGTCTTGCAGCCTTGATTTATCTGAAATTTTTGTTCTGAGTTTATTTTCTCAGTCCCATTAAATAATTTGAGTAGCTTTGTAAAGTTCCCTCTGAGATCTTTTAAGTAATTCTAGTAATTCCTTATTTCTTTGGTCAGTTGAGTGTCTGACCCCATGTTTTCAAGTATCTAAACCAGGCTGGCTATTCCTCATATTTGATCATGGAAATTTCTCTGGCAAATTTCTCTTGATGCAATTGAATTTGAACTCTCTCCTCAGCGGGATGCACAAAATCAAATTCTGTAGAGTATGAAGTGTAGATTAGCAAAAGCCAATGCTTTAGGAGCTTTGGAACATATTCCCAACCTTAAAAAAGCTCTATAAATGTAATTTTGTTGTTACTATTGAGCTAAGAGTGTGTTTTGTTATAATGTTGGAGTCTAACCAGATAAAACCATATAGCTTGTCATTATGAGGACTGTCAGGCAAGATTCCCACTGATTGTGCAGCTATGACCACCCCATACTTTAGATATTTGGTTTGCAGGATTAACACGAGTTGTGTAATGCTATTTAATCCAAAACACAATGTGTATTGAATCAGTACTTTATTTGAACTCTACAAATCAACCTCTTTCAAAATCTGCAGGTCACTCTTCCCAGAATCTTTTTATACTTACATCCTCCATATTCAGTTGCCATTTATGTTGTTGCCAAATATGTTGCCATGTATGCAACACATTCCTTCTTTTAGTTTTTCCTTTTTTTTTCAATCTTGTTCTATCATTCTGTGTGGTCTTTTTATTTGCCTGCCACATCTGGTTGTTCTCCCAGTTTCTGCTACTCCTTGCTCTTGGTTCTGCTTTTCCTTTTTCTCCTGTATTTTCTTTACTTTACTGTTCTTTGTTTGATCTCCCATGCTGTTCATCTATATATCTTTCCCTTTTCATCTTTGATCCAATAGGATCTGGGGTTGTTATCTTTCCCCAAAATATTTCCGTTGATCTGTTTTTAGCTTTTTTCCTCCAAAACCGTACGGTTTCCCCTTTTTAACCTGTGGTCTCAATTTTGTTTCCTCCCATATTAACCCATCTTTTAATCTCTGGACATCAACATCTGTGCCGGTGACTATCCTTAGTCATCTATCGGTGTATTTCTATGTCCCACTGTTTAGTGATTTTTTAATATTCAGCACTCGTAAATTGAGGCCCATTGTAACTTATTATTTCTTTAGGTATGCCATGCCTGGCAAATATTTCTTTCATTTTCTCTATCACAGTTTCTGCAGTTGTATCATTTAACTCTGCATATTCACTATATCTTGAAGTATCGTCTACAATTAATAAATAATCTTTCTTATTACAGTAAAACCTTTGTTATTTGGCACTCTTGGGATCTGCCCGGTGCTGGTTAATTAAATATGCTGGATATTTGAGCGGCAAGTTACCAAAAATCTTGCACAAAAAATTAACTTATTTTAAAACATACATATTAATACAGTAATAAACTAAATAATAACAGAATATTGTATGGATACTTACTAATAAAGCATTCCAGCACACAGGGCCAGCGCAGGGGTATTTGGCAGCCTAGGCGAACCTTCAGATGTGTGCCCCCTAGTAACTTTTGATAAGCTAATGTTAATACTAAAAATTCATATAATTAATTATCAATGAAAGCAATGGTAATAGTTATACATTTATTTATGAAACATACTTCTGTTTTATTTAAGTATTAAGCATACACAGCATACTGCATATACACACAAAAGCACACAATATGTAAAGGCTTATCATTCACATGTAGTCTATATCGTGTCTGTATGTCCGGATTGAATGATTTAGAATACTGGTCTGCTGGGATTGGAAACAGCCGGAATATTGATGAACTCTATCCCCAACCACTTCCAATACAAAGGAGAAAAATCTTGAGTGAAGTCTTACATGAACTGCTTTATTTTGTACAAAACAAAATTATGGTAAATGATACAAACTTTATTAAATGATCCACACTTTCCATTAACCCTAAAACATACATTACATTGCATGAAGTCTACTAATCTAATATAATTTTACTGTTGCATATAAGACGTGCAAATAAAAGTAAATTCTCGTAACTCCAGTAAAACTGCAGACTAAATATTAACAATTCAAACTGACTGCTGTTAAAATAACATACCTCTACCTTTAATAGTTTCTGTTTATTGAGGTGTAAAGAGTAACACGCTCAGGATGAGCCGCTCAATGAAATCTTTGCTTGCAACAATTTAGTCTAAGATTAGAACTTTACTTTTCGTGCTTCCATTTTTGCAAATTTAGATACAAGTTCTTTAAGATCATGTTTTTCTGCAAATTCCTGTTCTGTTGAAACTGTGGCCAGTCCAACAAGTCTCTCTTGCAGCATTGAAGAACGAAGGTATGTTTTGATTAATTTTAGCTTTGAAAAGCTACGCTCCCCACTAGCAACAGAAACTGGAAGAGTCAAGAGATTGCGGAGAGCAATGAAGATGTTGGGAACACTGTGTCAGTTTATTTTCACAAACAAACTTCAATACATCTTGAGGTGTAAGACGCGTTGGTAGTCGCCGTGCAACAGCCTGCAATTCACTGCACAGATCTCCAGCATCAATATATTTAGAATTTCCATGTTGCAAAGCTGACTCTAGTTTCATACAATGTTCCATTGTCTGTTTTGGTGTATTATTTTGTATTATATAATATTTTATGACTCTGGAATGCTTCTGGGACAGTGTATAGTATTTTACATGCCTCTGAGACAGTATACAATATTGTACATGCCTAAATGCCTCTTGGATAGGTCTAAGACAGTACAATATTGTACACTATATAGAGGAAATCATAGGACTACTACAGGGCCGTACGCAGGATTTTTTTTGGGGGGGTGCGCATTGCTAGTGATGGGACCAACAATGGCCGGGGGCTTGCGGGCTGCCCCCGAAGCCCCCTCGAGGCTCCGATGTTTTACACAGTTTGAGGTCTTATTTAATCGATTCAGAAGATCCAATATGAACGGTAAATGTTTCATGCCCTTGGTGTTTAAGAGCATCATTATTTATTCAGTGTTTTTATTTTCCCCGGTAGTCCGTGTCTAATTGGGAAGGTCGAATGTGTTCACCGATAAAAGCCAACACGATTGTTGACTCGATGATGTAAGGAATGCGAACGATAAAGTAAATTACAATCCAATTAACACAGTACAATGACGAATGCTTGATAAATGTATGCGTATAGAGAAAATGATCATAAACTACAGATTGACGGTAATTAATACGTTGTTCTGCATTGTTATCCTAAGACTAAATTTATTTCTGACTGTAATGAACAATAATGTAAGAGTAAAGTATGAATTATGTGCTCAGATATTCCAGCAAAGCAAATTTTATAAAAGACAAGAAAATATACAGAAACTGAAAATCAGTGTAAAACAGTTAATTCACACGTGTTACAAGCCTGTTATCAGCATTATCCTGAAAATATCGTTGAACTCTGAGCAATAGTGTAGTTAGTTTTTATTTATTTATTTAGAATCAAAATTAAAGGAAGTGACCCATCAAGCAATACTGATCTGACAAAAAAATACTTGGAAAAATAAGGGAGGGGAAATTAATTATTTAATAGCGTTCCATATTCGAGACGCCTTGGTTGCTTTGAAGCGAATACGTCAACCACTCTACCAATATCGATTTCCATATGATAATGAATGTGCATTAACGCGAGTGCTGAAAGTCGTTCTTGCGTCATGCTTGCTCGTAGGTAGCTGTGTAATCTGCGTAAAGCACTTGCACTTCGTTCACATTCGCAACTTGTTGCAGGAATAGTGCAACACAATCTTAGAAGCACAGAGATATTAGGGAACATGTCATCATCACACTCCGTCATTGCTGCTGCTGCTGTGGATGGACGTTGGTCAGAGGATAATGCGAGGAATCTGTGTTTCCATCTGAATAATTATTTTGGGAACAATTCCGGTGAATGCATATCTTCTGCGTATAATTCAACTACCTCTTCGAGTGATGGTACATCATCCCCACATAACACTGACGGGACTAATCCCAATAGCCTTGATGAAAGCACCAATAAATCGGAAAACTGTGAGCCAAGCTCAGAATGGATGTGGCTTAGGAATGGAATCGCAACGTTTCGACGATAATGCTCCTCAGGTGTAGCTGCAGGCACGTTACTACGCATGGTCTGCCGACCAACAGTCTGTGGCATGGATGGCATGACGTTGACAGCATTAGCCATTCTAACAGCTTGCTTATACGTTCTTGAAAATTCGACTTCTACATCATCGCAGAGCGCTTTGTATACTGCTTTCACGGTTGAGATCTCATTGTAAGCATTGATGATGTCTACAGTCTTCCCTTGCAATTTTACTGTTATGCCAGCGAGATGTGACAAGAAGTGATAGATCGTAAGAAATGTCACAATGAAGTCGAAGGAAGTGAGACTTGCCAATAGAGATGCTGCATCACAGCGACTCTTTGGATCCCAACTAGCTTCACTAAAATCTATGCCACATGATTCGATGTTGGCACCATGAGCAATATTCTCCAATGCTGTAATGATGTGGATATATGCCTGATAGAAATGAGTATATGCCTCGTGTCTGGCAGCCCATCGTGTCTTGCACAAGTCAAGAAGCCCCTTTCGATGTTTTGTTAGCTCTGGCAAAGCCTTTCTAATAATCGATTGCAGGAGACCATTGCGCTTTGGGCTTGCCAGGAAGAACCAACAGCATGCCTTTAGCTTGTCAATTGTGTTTTTTGTGCAGGGGAGGGAGCATGAATGCGCTATTACCAAGTTTAGGCAATGACCACTACAATGAACGTATACAGCTTTTGGTGACTGCTGTTTTATTTGTCGCTGAACACCAACATTATCGCTTGACATGTTTGCAGCTCCGTCATAGCCTTGTCCACGGATGTTAGTAGCATCAAGTCCCGTCATCTTTAGAAAGTCCAAGATGGTACTGGCGATGACTTCACCGGTGATCCTTGGCAATTTAAGAAAAGACAGAAATTCCTCCCTGATATCTTTATTTCTGTCAACGAAATGGAAACAAAGGGCGAGCTCCTCTTGGTTGCTGCTAGTTACCTCATCAGCAAGTACACTAAACCATCGAGCAGCTTTGATTTAATCAATCAAATCACTGCGGATTATATCATGGCCGATGATTGTGATGATGTCGTTCTGTATTCTAGGTGAGGTATATTTACAATTCCTATTTGCGAACCCAATACTAGCAAGGTGATGTCGAAGAACCTCGTCATGCTTCGCAATCATCTGTAGGGCTGCCAGAAAGTTTCCCGGATTACCTTTGTAATGTGTGCCGTCACTCGTAACGGTGTTACTTTCCACGACTGTTTCGTTATCTCCTCTAAGTGCAATGCACTGACGTCCACAGAATAATACAGCTTCGGCAACTGTTCTTAGGATATGTCGATTTCTTTCAATGTTTTTCTTCTTTTCATCGACCAAACGAATGTCTATCTTATGTTGTGGGTTCGCAACAGAGTCGCGCATTGATGCCGATCTAATCATAGAATTTACGTGGTAACCATTTCGTTCATGTTCCTTCGCCTTCTCGTTTAGTTTGTAAAACATGGTAAAGGGTGTATTAACAAATGCCCCCATCCGTTTCCTCTCACTTGGTTGGACCATCAGTGCACAGTGAATGCAAAAGGCAGCATCTAATGAAGGACTGTAGACCATCCATTTATAATCTCGCAAGTATCTCATCTTGAACTGGCGCTGACAATGGTGAAGGAACCGTGACGGGAAAATGTAATCTTCAGATGGGATGAAGTGGCTTGTCAAGAGATGGTATTTATATGCAACATCAAGTTTTTCAATTGCATTGGTCAACTCCTCAGGGCTCAGAGTAGCATTTATGATGTTTCCGATATCATTAACGAAATGAGTAGACCTATGTTGTATAATTATAAGGGGCTCGGCAACTTCCTGGACACTGGAACAGCTTGGTTCACTAACTCCCATCTCATCCTGTATTTCTTGCGATTCCTTAGCTGGCTCTTGATCATCAGTCGAACTAAGCCTTTTTTTGACCATCCACTGGTCTAGGGGCTTGCACAGTTTTGCAGCTGCTTTGCGTATCCGTTCATTTTGCTCTTTGCGACCCATAACGTAGTCTAGGTACTATTTATTTATGATGACTTCTAACAAAAAAAATTAAGGAAAAACATATGTTCTTCATCAAGTCCACAAACGTTTGCCTATGTATGTAGCTAATTTAAATGAAAAGGGAACTACATGGCTTATGACATTTATTTTCATTCCATTAAACTATTTAAAATGACCCGAGATCTAAAGCTAGGTAGACCGGCCCTAACCTACATCGATACTCTGGAGCGCGATTCGGGTATTGGCAGGCGGGAGTTTTCAGGCTGCATGGAAAGAAGGGATCAGTGGAGAAGTGTGGTTGTCAATGCCCGAGTTCGCTCGATCAGATGATGGTGAAACTATTTTTATGCCAAATTCGTGCGACATTGATGTTTTTTCACTCTGGGTACAAAACTGAATGTGAAATAAAGTAGCACTGTTTATCTTTGCGGTCATATGTTTTTTGCATGCCAGTGGACGTCTCTAAAAGCAATTTTTAATTACAGGAATACATTTTTAATAATATAAATCAAATGTGATAATCAAGACAAAACAAGAAACGTGATATTTCAGAAACACGCCTATCAAAACTTAAGTCATTTTTACTTACATTTATCAGATTAAAATATGATTTCAGCTTCCACAAAGTGGTGCTACCTTTTTATGTAGTGACTGTATACGGGATGATTTCCGATTGACACACCACGTGGAATAGGCGCTAAAGCATAGGCCTACGTCCATGAGTATCTTTTTTAAAGATAGGCATTCCCGTCCAGACACATATAACTTTTTTGTTGGGTTCTCAAAAGCTTTAATTTCTCAGAATCTTGTAAATATGTTGTCATTGTTTGCTAGCATTACAGTCACACCTCTCAAAACTTGAGTCATTTTTACTTACGGTGATCAGATGAAAAGATGATTTTAACTCCAGAATTGGTGCTGCCCCTTGTGGCTGTTTACGGGATGATTTCCAAACGAGGATGGGTTTGAGTCTTGGCGCCTATGTTTATCCAATCACGAGTCACAGACTCGCCGCGTCATGGACTGGTCTATCGACGCGGTATGTTTTGGGTAGACGCCGATTCTGGTGCGCGACTCGATAATTTTATATTAATACTAAATCATTCAAAGATGTGAGTTTATAATTTATACATAGTTTTGAAGAACTGATTGTTGCACAAATGTTCAATAAATTTACTTGGTATTTAAATTTGATTAAAAAATGCAATTCTCTACCCCGGAAAATGTGGACCTTTTATAATTTGGGGGGGTGCGTACGCACCCGTCGCACCCCCCCTGCGTACGGCCTTGTACTAGACTACGTTAATAGATCACTGAAGCACAACAACGGACCTCTAGAGCACAATAAATTATCACACCAATGGACCACGAGCAAACCAATGGACCAATAGGGCACACTAATGGACCACTGGAACACAAGAATGGACCAGTAGAGCACAAAAATGGTCCAATACCCAGCTAACACAAAACATTTTTTAAACATCATAACAGTGATAAGTGGTGGAAATTAAACTGCATGTGATATTTGAAATATCAGATTAAATCTGCTAATCTCAGTTATAAGAGTCACAAGCATGCTTACCTTTCTTCGGTCAACTTACTGCTAAATTAGATACACGGACATATAGGTTCACACACACATATATACTGTATATAAACTCACACATATTACACAAACATATATATACACACGACACACACATATATACATATGTACTGTATTTAATGCACACAAGCATACTGTATATAGTACACATAATGTACACAGAAACACACAGATCTCCATTATAAAGTGTTGTAACAGTTTTCCCCCTATCGAATCAGCCCAGCCCGACCCCTGCCCCCCACCCACCCCCCAAAACAGTGGTAAGATTAACGTTTTCTTTCCGAAAACAAGAAAAACAGAAGAGATGGTAATGAAAGAGAGAGAGTGTGTGGTGGTGTAGGGTGGTTGGATGGTGGGGCGGGTGTGGGGAGTAGGGTGCAGCTGCCCTCACATTGCTACATCACCTGTGGTCTGATCTCCAGTGGAGCCCTGTTCTCCCATTCGCTGGGGGAGCTGTTGAGCCGGAGACGTCACCTCACTGATATCTGTCTGCTGCCGCCGCTGCTGCGGGGGTCGAAGCAGGCTCCCAATATTATGGCTCCCACCATGGTTCGCCTTATTGTAGCGCGGGCCCTGCCAGCACACTCGGTAAAGTGATCGGTAAAAAAGCATTCCAGCATTCCGTAAACTTGCGTGGTGCATACAAAGTGAACATACCGCGAGTGTCCCGGATCTCCCAATACAAATGGGAGGTACCGGTTGGTTGAGTTTGCCGGTTGGTTGGGTACTGGATAAACAAGGTTTTCATGTAAATTTTAAAAATCTGTTCCTATTTTTGTCCATGCCATGTTTGGTCTCTGATGCTCCATTAAGGCTTCCTGCCTTTCTCTATTTTGATGTCTTGCGCATATCTCACACTGTCCTATGTATTCCTCAATTTGTTTGTTTATGCCTGGCCAAAATATATTTCTCTTGTTCTTCTCTTCACTCTTTGTATTTCCCAATGCCCTTCATGTAAGTTTCTGAAAAATAAATTTCTTAATTGAAGGAATTATTGTCCTATGTCCTCTATATATTATTCCTTTTTCTGATATATTTCATTTCTATACTCCCAATAGGGTCTTACCTGCTCTGGTGCCTCTTCTTTGTTTTCTGGCCAATCTTTGTTCAGCATCTTTTGAATTTCCTTACTTACTTTATCTGTTTTGTTTGTTTCTATTATTTCATTCTCAAGTCTTGTTGCTTTTGTGATTTCCCACACTTGGAACTCCATTTCCAATTGTTTATCGTTCTTATTCCCATTTTGACATGTGGCCCTACTTAGTGTATCTGCCACGTATAAGGTATTTCCTGGTTTATATCTAAACTCTAAATTGTACCTTTGTAGCCTTATTCACATTCTCTGTAATCTAGGTGGTGTTTTGTTTAGTCCTTTCCATAAAATTGACTCTAATGGTTTGTGATCATTTTTGATTATTAATTTCTTTCAAAATATATACTGTACTGTTTACACCTTTCATATCCAAATACTACTGCTAAACATATCTGTGCATTTTTTTTTCTTTCTCCGATAAAGGCCTCAAAGCATATGCTTCAGTTTTTTTCTTCCTGAGTTAAAGTTACTCCTAACCCTCTTACTTGCGTCTACATATAGTTTAACTGGCATATATTCATAATTTTTTTTAGCACTGGAGCTTTTGTTATAGCCTCTTTTATTTGCTGAAATATTTTTTGCTGTTCTTTTTCCCGCACACACTCCCCTTTTTCTTTTATCAGCTCCCTTATTTGCTCTATTACTTTGGGAATAAATCTTGTTACCCAATTTATTCGTTTTTTATCTATCGGTGTGGGCATCTTTTTTTATTGCTATTACTTTTTGTGGATCAATTTTTAACCCTTATTGGGTAATTAATTATATGTCGCAAGTATTTTACTTCCTGTATTTCTCTTCGTTTAGCTTTATATTTTCTTCCAAACATTTTTTCAATACCTTCTCCAACCTTTCATTGTGTTTCTTCATTGTTTTACCATATATCAAAATATCATCAATATAATTGATCACCCCAGGTATTTCTTCTATACTTGTGATAACTTTTTATAAAACACTTCTTGTGCTGAGTTGATGCCAAAACAATACCTCCCATACAGTGTCATAAATGTTGTCAAATACATACAAGTTTCCCTTCTCCACACGCCTAATAATAATCCGTCCAAAAAAAACACACTAATTAAATTGTCATTTCAATCCACGACTGTTTGTGGGACACTGCTGTGCACAATTGACTTCCACGTTTTGCCCACAAAATATACAGTCAATTCACTTTACAATCCACCTCCGCAACATTGCTGGACTCTGCCACTACCTCACCCCCATATACTGCTGACATACTCATACACACTTTCATTGCATCTAGGCTTGACTACGGGAACTCTCTCTTCATTTGACCTACTGACTCCCTATCAGCCTGCCCGTGCCCTCCGTTCAGCAGGCTCTGGCCTGCTCTGTGTCCCTAGCCTGAACCGTCCTACCATCGGTGGCCAGGCTTTCAGCCTCTCTGCCCCCACACTCTGGAACTCCATCCCGCAACCCCTTCGCCTCGCTTCCTCCCTTTCCTCCTTTAAGGCCGGTCTCAAGACCTTCCTCTTCTACCGCGCCTTCTGCTCCACTCCTAACTCTCCCCACTCTTCTAGTCTCCTTCCCCCTAACCCGACCACGCCCGCTTGGGTGTGCCTTGGATGTCTTCCTAACGTGAAAGACACTCTATAAATGTAATTTATTGTTGTTGTTTACAGTATATTCTGTGAAGCGCTTTGAGACGTCAATAAGACGTGAAAAGCTCCATATCAAATGCAAGGATTATTATTATTATCCTTTGACAATTTCACTTGCCAATACCCCAAAAAGCAATCTAATATTAGAGGTAACTAGCTAGCTCCATGCAGTAAAGCATGTACATCTGTGGAGTCCTGTAGATCAGTGGTTAGAGCACTCGCCTTACAAGTGTGAGACCTGGGTTTGATTCCTGACAGGGTGAAACCTTGGGCAAGTTTCCTTACTCCACATACCTAATAATAAACCCTACAAAAACAAATGGTGATTTCTCTACTGTTTGTGGGACAGTGCTGTGCACAAATAGCTGCCACATTTCACCCACATATATGCAGTCAATTCACTTTACAGTATAATCTGTGAAGCGCTTTGAGATGTCTAGAAGACATGAAAATCTCTATATCAAATGCAAGGATTGTTATTTATTATTATCTTCTAAAGTGGGAATTGCATAATGTACCTTCCTTACATTTTTGTGTGTACTGTCTTTATTAATTCTACTGCTTCAATGTTGTACTTGTCTTGTTCACTTTCTCTGGATTCTATATCGGAGCTATCTCTCTTTTCATATTCGCCTGATTTAATTTGCCCAATTCTCTCTCCTCAGTTTATTTGACCTCTTGTACTCTCAGCTTTCTGTTTGACTTTTCTCCTGTGCTTTATATCTGCTACATCTCCTTATATTTTCTTGTCTATTCATGCATAATCTTGCATAATGCCCATATCTTTTGCAATTTCTCTCCCGCTTTTCCCCCTTCCCTTCCTCTTCCCCCTTTCTCCCCATTTCTCACTGATTTTAACTCCCCCCCCACCTTTCCCTCCCACTCCCCGTTACCCCCCCTTTCTCCCCCGTTTTCCTCCCTGACTTTACCCCATCCCACCTTTCCCTCCCTCTCCTCCCTTACCCTCTTTTCCCCCTTTCTCCCTGGCCCCACTTCCGCGACTGTTTGTGGGACACTGCTGTGCGCAATTTGGCTGCCGTGTTTTTCCCACAAATATACTGTCAATTTTCCTATTCTCCTTTGCTCTACCCCGACCCCTCCTCACCTGCTCTGGTCCCTAATAGACTGTTCAGCGCCTTGGGACGTCCTCCTGACGTGAAAGGCGCTATATAAATGTAATTATTGATTGATTGATATTCTACACAGTTCTTAACCACACATTCAGACTGTAATGGTTGCAAATTACCTTTGATAGCTCTAGTTTCAAAGGGGCAAAAATAGACCCTGATGCATTTATTTTGCCAGGTATTAAGAAAATAACTTTTTTATTAAGGCTATTTATTAATGGAAAATTCTCAATCTTGTCAACGGCTGGTTCAATTGCAGTTTTAAAAAGGCTCAAAGCCATTAGTGCCAAGAAGGGTACTGAATTGAGGCGATTAAATCAGATTTGATGTAATGTGGGTTTAATTGGTAGCAGATATTTGAAGTGTCTTGCTTTTAAACAGGATCCAGTTTGAAGAACAGAGTGGAAACTGATCAAAGAAAGGTTCATTTAAAGAGGAAATGGAAAGAGAGGGGGTGAGTGAGAAGCTGAAAGTGGTAAGGAGGCATTAAAGGAGAGAGGATGCAAAGGAATAAAAGAGAAACTGACAGCAAAAATGGCCCAAAGGGGATGTGTAGCAAATAGACAAAATGATTCGCAAAGCAGGTGGCCAAAGCGTGATGGTTTAAATGGGAAGCACAAGGACATGGTAAAATAGAGGAAGGAAACCAGTGGGCAGGCGGGGATAACCAGTGACAGAGTTAATTCCAGCTGTGTTAATGTACACAGCTAGTTTTGTTAAAGCAATAAAAACAGATTAGAAATAAATACAATTTGTATTCAACGATCTTCATCCACAGAATATGCTTAGATCAAGATTCTGTTTATGAATTTCAAAATACAATTGCAGATTCACTACTTTTAGTTGCCACTACAAAGACTGGTGAGTTTTTGTCCTGTCTTGCTGTAAGAATCTGTTTCTATTCCCCCTCCCTCCCTTGTCTGAATGTTTTTGCTGGGATACTTGGGTGAGGAATTCTTCCTGAGTCTAGATTTACCCTATTTACTTCAGAATATCCAGAATAAGTTGACAAAGTTGACAATTTGTGGAATTCAAGTTTAGCTTTGAAGATTTTGAAGCAGATTTTCTATAGGTCCTTGAAGAATTGAAGAAGTACAGTTACAAAAACCCAATGAAGTCAATGTTTAAAACATTGAGTCTAAATCTAAGTCAATTTAACACAACAGCAATGGTTGAATTTCTAAAGGATATCTCTACAACATGAATTGAGGAAAAGGTTCTGAGACATAACTGTGAACTGCAGCTTAACTTCAGTTTCAGGAAAAAAATCTTGTTAAAAAAAATTGATTATAAATAATCTCAGGGGAGAAATTCTACCCAGGTCAAATAATTACTTTATTGATGTAACATTTCATAGTGTACAGAATTTGAGAAATTGTTGAATTCAGTTTTAACTTTGAAAGCGTTTTTTCTGTATTTCTTAAAATAACTTACAGAAAAGTGGCCTCACAGTTAAATCACTATTGAAGAGTTTGCCAAGTTCTGAAACAGACTTACTGAAATGCTATGTCAGCTTGGACCCAGGTGAAATTTCAATCTGCTTGGTGGGCAAAATAACCTGTACAGAAATTATGCTTTAAGGACTGAACAGCCAAACAAACTGCAGTAATTAGTTGGCGTTTGTGTTGAATATCTTGCTGGAAAGATGGGCAAGAAAAATGGAATGGATTTGGCATTCTTGAATTTCAGAAAGAATTTAACAAAATTCCACATCAGAGGTTTATAACTAAGTGAAAGACGTCCTGAATCGAGAGCAAAGTAAACTGCTGAATAAAATGCAGTGGGAGTCATACATATAAACTTATAAAGATGGAAAGGATTATGAGTGGGGCACCCCAGAGAATCAGGCATAAACAACCTGGTATGTATAATGAATGAGGTGTTGGAAGTAAGATCTCCAAGTTTGTAGACGATGCTAAAATTGGATACAGAGCAAGTTTTGTGGAAAAATAAATCAGCCAGAAATATTTGTGCTTTTAATGTATGAAACTAGGCCAAGAGATGGCAAATATAAAAACATTTAGAATGATTGTTTTAGGAGCAAGGATCCAAAAAAGGAAGCAACATTTCCCGACTCCGCCACTACCTTACCCCCAAAGTCATTGAAACCCTCATCCACGCCTTCATTATTTGCTTGACTATGCAAATACCCTGCTGGTCAGGCTTCCAAATTCCTCCCTCCACAGGCTGCAGATAATCCAAAACTCTGCAGCCTGTGTCCTTTACCATTCCAAACTCTGTGACCCCATCTCCCCATTCTTGCCCGACTCCATTGGCTCCCCATCATCTAGAGGATCCAATTCAAATCCTCCACAATCTCGCCCCACCCTACATCTGTGACCTCCTATCCCCTTACCAACCTGCCCACCCATTCCGCTCAGCAGGCTCTGGCCTGTTCCACGACCCCAACCCACCTGCCCAACCATTGGACTTCAGCCACTCTGCCCCCAACCTCTGGAACTCCATCCCAGAGTCCCTCCACCTTGCCCGCTCGCTGGCCTCCTTCAAATCTCGCTTCAAGACTCCTCTTCGATGGATCCATTGGCAACTCCTTATCCCCACCTTCTCTCCCCCCCACTGTCGGTTCTGAAGCAGTAATTGGCCAGCATTTGTAGAACGCTTTTCACATTGGGAGAATGCCCCAGATGCTGAACAGTCATGTCGGGACCCGAGCAATGGGGGAGGGGCAGAGTAGAGGGGGAGGGGAGGGAGAAAGTTAGGAGGGGAGGGAGAGAGTTAGGAGGGTGGCAGAAGTCACAATTGAAGAGAAGGGTATTGGTTCTGGTCTTGAAGGAGGCATGGGAGGAAGCGGGGAGAAGGGACTGTGGGATGGAGTTCCCGAGTGTGGGGAGGCTGAAAGCCTGGCCACCGATGGTAAGGTGGATCAGGCGGGGGACATGGAGCACACCGGAGCCCGCTGAATGGAGTGGGTGGGCAGGTTCATAGGGGGACAACAGGTTGGAGAGATAGGAGGGGGCAAGGCCATGAATGGCCTTGAAAGTGAGGATGAGGATCTTGAATGCAATCCTCTGGGGAATGGGGAGCCAATGAAACCAGGCATGGGTTGGAGAGATGTGGTCGCCGAGCTTGGTGCAGGAAAGGACACGAGCTGCAGAGTTCTAGATGTTCTGCAGCTTGTAAAGAGAATAGCCAGGAAAGCCAACGATGATGGAGTTTCCATAGTCGAGTCTAGCCTATATGATTCCTAAGTCATGACATGGGGCTTGAACCCACAACCTATTGATTCAGAGGCAAGAGTGCTACCAACAGTGTCAGGCTAATACACCAACATGCTACAATGGTTAATGTTATGCATGAAGGCAGCTTCTTTGAGCTGAATGCTTTTTACCATCCAGAGATTTGTTGTTCTTCACTTTCAAGGTGACTTCCGCACATAGTATGGCAGGAACAATTGGCTCTGCTCACTATCTTGCTTTTATAACTTTCGGGTCTTTCACAGTCCTGGGGCAGGCTGCATCGTAAAGGGTGCGGCAAATTTGAATGAGATATTAAACCAAGATCCTGTCTGCCTAATCTTCAAATGGATCATAAAGAGACCATGATGCTGTTTGAAAAGTAAACGGAGCTTCTACCAGTGTCGTTGTCAATTCTTCAGATCAAATTATAGGCCAAATACAACAGATGCTGGAAATCTGAAATGAAAACAAGTCGGTGGGAAGACTCTGTAGAACAAAAGGGCATAGATATAGGATAGGATAGTAAAGTATTATTATTACTACGCCTAATAATAATCCCTCAAGAAAGATTATTAATAATATTATTATTATAGATAGTATTATTATTACTCCTAATAATAATCCCTAAATTTTTTTGGTAATTTCAACCCATGACTGTTTGCAGGACACTGCTGTGCGCAATTGGCTGCCGCATTTCGCCTACAAATGTACAGTCAATTCACTTTACAGTATATTCTACAAAGCGTTTTGAGACATCTAGAAGACATGAAAAGCGCTATATCAAACGCAAGGATTATTATTATTATAATTATTATTACAGTACAAATACTGAGAGGTATTTCTTTACCCACCCAGAGAGTAATTGACTAATTGAGTTACCAGAGAGAGCATTGGAGGCTTGGACTTTAAGAAATAGCTTGATAGTAGGATGGCAGGATAGGTATTCTGGAGGGATGAAATCAAATGGACCAAAATACCTTATTTTTTCTTCTTGGGATCTTGTGATAAGATCCTGTAAAAATGCAAGTGCTTTCCCTCATCAGCAATCGTTGGAATTATTTGGGAATTCAAAGGAAATAACTAGATAAGGATGTGTTAGAGTTCAGGGACACATCTCTAGCATTACCATAGTCTGACAGACCAAATCGAATACTAAATCATGGACTCTGAGGGGGGGAGGGGGTGAGGGGGAGAGAGATGGTTGGGGGGGGTGAGGGGGAGAGAGACTGCTGGGGGGGGTGAGGGGGAGAGAGACGGTTGGGGGGGTGGGGGGGAGAGAGACGGCTGGGGGGGTTGAGGGGGAGAGAGACGGCTGGGGGGGGTGAGGGGGAGAGAGACGGCTGGGGGGGGGGGGGCGGGGGAGGAGGAGAGAGATGGCTGGAGGGGGTGGGGGTGGAGAGAGACAGCGGGGGGGGTGGGGAGAGACGGGGTGGATGTGATAATATACAGATAGACATGTGGGTGATGTGAGAGAGACACAGACAGAAAAACACAGAGATGGATAGAGTGAGAGATACAGAGAGAGAAAGATATTTACCTCCTGAGGAGATAGGCCCCAAATGCGCGCACACCCCGAATGTGCGCGCACCCGGAACGAGCACGCACTCCGAATGCGCGCGCACTCGGTATGCGCGCGCCGCACGCGCATGTGCAGCACGAAAACCCCCAAAGTATCGATATTTCGGTATATCTTGATATGAGCCCATCGATATATCTAAATCGGAAAATTTCCATATCGACGGACCCTACTGTATACAGTCAATTCACTTTACAGTATATTCTGTGAAGCGCTTTGAGACATCGCTAAGATGTGAAAAGCGCTATATCAAATGCAAGGATTACTATTATTATTTAATCCTACACTTACAGCAGTAGCTGAATACATAGATATGTACAAATCACCACCATTTGTAGGATGACCCATTGAAAGACCTTATTTTCCATCATCCGAACATGCACATGATTTATGTCCTAATGCCTCCACAATGAGCTAAAAAAAACTCTTCCTAATTTTCTAATTACATTTCTGTTCTCTTGCAAATAAATGTTTTGATGTCAGCAACCTGTGGAGTCCTGTAGCTCAGTGGTTAGAGCACTCGCCTTTCAAGCAAGGAACTTGGATTCAATTCCTTGTGGAGTAAGGATACTTGCCTAAGATTTCACCCTGTCTGGGAATTGAACCCAGGTCCTCTTGCTTGCAAGGCAAATACTCTAACCACTAAACTACAGGACTCTATCCCAGGAGATTTGGCTGAATGTCAAGTGACTTTTCTCTCGGCATTATTTTATGTTTCTACCACCACTTCTCTGGTCACCACTGGTCAGCAGCGATCTCACAAGAAATTGTGTTGATGCTTCATGCAGATGCAAGTGTTCATGTTTTCATTGTGTTAAATATCGAATGATAGCCAAAACATGTTTGATTGAACATGTCTTGTTCAAGATATGAATATATCTTGTATTCATATCTTGAACACAAGATGTGTGTTATCTTGTGTTCAAGATATGAACACAATCTTGAACACAAGATAACACATATCCTGTGTTATGTGTTAACATAACACATAAGCTCTTCACTGTCGAGTCAGAACTCCACACATGAAGCAAAGGGAAATCTGACTTAGAGCCAATTCATGGTAGATCTAAAACCATTCTGATGAAGGGTCGTGGACCCGAATCGTTGACTCACTTTCCTTTTTCTATGGATGCTGCCTTATCTGCCGAGTTTTCCCAGCAATTTCTGTATTTGTTTCAGATTTCTAGCCGTATTTTGTGTTTTATTCATGGCAGATCTAGGCTGGGAAAACTAATTATTTTCCAATAGCAGATAACCTAGAAACAGACTTGTCTCTGGAGAGAAAGTGCCATTGTACAGGTGGCGTCAAGCCCACTGACTTGCTGCGGTTCCAGCAAAGCTGGTCACCAGTAGAGGCCAGAAGAGACACTCAAACCCTAAGCAGCACAGTTAAAGGTGGCTGACCCTTGCTTTGGCAGCATTCATAAAAATCGAGAGTAAATGGGTATAATGTGGATTATAAAATGACCAGAATTACCCGTGCCACCAAAGACAACAAGCTTTCTGGCAAACTAAAAAAGCCCAAAGAATCCCAAGGAACTGCTCACTGAGGTTTCGAGGTGACATGTTTCATTTGTTTCTATTGAAATGGATCAACAACAAATCTTTATTTTGTACATTATTGGATTTTTACCTTAAAAATGAAATATAGAATGGAAACAACTAGGCTGGTAATTTCTCATGGTCTTAGGCCAGAGATCACTGTCTTCAAATGTAAGATTGTGCTAATTTCCACAGTTCTTACGGTAATACGGGTGGGCAATTAAACATGAAATTGACCCCCACTCAATAATAATACTCACACAACCCGCTCCACTCATCTGAAAATATAGTAGGAGAGTCCATTTAATAGAACAAATTGACATTTAGAGCATTGAATGTCCCTGCATGTGTGTATATGTGTGTAACCCTTACACATGTGTTTGTCACTTCAAGGTTCGACTACAGCAACTCCCTCCTTGTCGGCCTCCCTAACTCTTCTCTCCACAAGCTGCAGATCCTCCAAAACTCTGCAGCTCATATCTTCTCCCACACCGGGCTCCTCAACCCCATCACACCCACTCTCGTCTGGCTCCACTGGCTCCCCATTCTTCTGAGGATCGAATTCAAGATCCTTGTGCTCACTTTCAAGGCTCTCCTCAGCCTTGCCCATTCCTACCTCTCTGACCTGCTGAGCCCCTATCAACCTGTCCGCTCTCTCCATTCAGCAGGCTCCGGTGTGTTCCACATCATCTGCCCGAACAGCCCTACCAGCAGCTGGGCTTTCATCCTCTCTAACCCTACGCTTTGGAACTGCCTCCCACAATCCCTTTGCCTTGCTCCCTCCCTTGCCTCCTTCAAGGAGTGTGTGATTGTGTGATGTATGATAACATCAGATGGGCCATAGGGGCCATCAGATGGGCCGAATCAATCCTGTGAACTTGAAAAAATTTCAGAAAATAATAACTCAAAATGCTAATGATCCATTAACAAGCAGTGAAGGACTAAGTCATACAAAGTAGCTTGAGTCCGGCATCATGGATGTCACCACCAGCAAGATATTTAAAACATGCATTTCTAGGTCCATATCCTAAATATTGAAGGTGCATTATATTGACCCCCAAAAGTAACCAACCGGGAAGGGAAGCAAGTGTGGTAAAGGATTTTAAAGAAATTAACAATTTATTGTTGATTAGAAATGTATTGCTCAAGAGAAAATAATGGTTATGCTGGTTAGAAATCATCTGTGACTAAGCATTGTGAGTTTTCCTCTTCCCTACAATGCGGAAACAGAGACCAATGTAACACCACTCTACCAGCTGAGCACAGTTCAGAGATTAACCTTGGATATGAGTACCATAAGGCTGCATGTGCCTTTGCCTTTTATCCAATTGAGGATTAAGGATTCCAGCTCTTGCAACACGCAATACAACATTTTATTTGAAGCACTAAAGCTGGGACATATTTTTGATATATAAATAAAAAAGGGTTTGCTGTGTCTGTCTGGTTGCCTGCTCTCTGCAGACACCAATCTCTGGTATTTTCAGTTTTCAATGTATGATGTGATTATGTTGAAATTTATTTCTGTGCAGAAATTATTTCCAGGTGGCAATAAAAACTTCTCACTCAACAAAGAGCAATCACTTTTATAAGTTTTGTTTAAAAAAAAGACTTTTTTCAAAGTACTGTAATTGAGTTCTCTGGAGTACATTTGCCTTGTGTACATTTCAAAACCTTTGTCTTTTATTTCAACTTTTAAGCTGGCCAATGTTCCAGCTAAATACTGTGAATGTTAATAATGTATAATTTTCAATCCACCGCAGTTTAGATTCACTCGTTCCTTTATTTCAACCTTATACTTCCACTCTCTTCAACACTCTGTCCAGTCGCTCTCCCAGAATCCTTTTATGCTTCCTGCTTGCTTCTCATTGCTAATGCCCAATTGCCAATTTAACCTTAAAACAATATACAACATAGAATTATACAGTACGGAAGGAGGCCATTTGGCCCATTGTATCTATGCTGGCTCTTTGAAAAGAGCTGTCCATATCAATCCCAGTCCCCCATTTTCTCCCTATAGCTCTGCAAACTTGTCCTCACCAAGTAATTATACTTTAATTATATAAAGTACTTCTCTTTTTAAACGTTGTTATCAAATTGGCTTCCACCACCCTTTTAGGCAATGCATTCCAGATCCAAACAACTCGTTGTGTGAAAACATTTCTCCTCATCTCCCGTCTGTTTCGTTTGATAACAATTCTTCATTTGACTTCTCTGCTTTCTTCCACATTTTCTTTACTGATTGTATTTTTCTTTCCATCGCCCCATTGCTTTGTGGATATCTTGGTGATGATGTTCTATGGTCTATGTCCCACTGTTTTGTGAATTTTTAATATTCAGCACTTGTAAATTATGGCCCATTACCACCTATTAATTCCTTAGGTATTCCATGCTTGGCTAATAATTCTTTTGTTTTGCCTACTACTGTTTCTGCAGTTGTTTCATTTAATTCTGCATACCGTATATCTCCGCGTATAAGGCGCACCCGCATATAAGGCGCACCCCCCACTTTTGACCTTTTCTTGGTGAAAAAAAACGGAAGCATTTTCAATTATATTGCCGGCAGAAGGGAGGAGAGACAGGAGAGACAGGTAGGTAGGGAGAGAGAGAGGCAGGGAGGGAGAGAGGGAGGCAGGGAGGGAGGCAGGCAGGGAGGGAGGGAGAGAGAGAGGGAGAGAGGCAGGCAGGGAGGGAGAGAGAGAGGGAGAGAGGCAGGCAGGCAGCCAGGGAGAGAGAGAGGGAGAGAGGCAGGCCGACAGCCAGGCAGGGAGGGAGGGAGAGGCAGGCAGGCAGGGAGAGAGAGCGGCAGGGAGTGAGGCAGGCAGACTGGGTTCGGCAGAAGGCAGGCAGCAGGCACAGCACTGAAGTCCGCTGCTGCTGCCGCTGCCCAGGCGGCCGAGGCCGAAGCCCCGTCACCCGCTCCCCCCAACCCCCGCCGGACACTGACCAAAGCCCGGCTGACAGCGCCCCGGCTGCCCCTCCTGTTTACTGTATTTCCGAGGCTCAAAATGTCTTGTATAGGGCGCACCCCCAACTTTCGAGATCTTCCGACGTGCTAAAAAGTGCGCCTTATACGCGGAGATATACGGTATTCACTATATCTTTAGATATAGCGTACTATAAAAAGAATCTTTCCCATTGTAACAGAACCAATCTGTTTAAATTTTTGTCCATGCTGTGTTGGTCCCTGATGCTCCATTAAAGATTCATGCCTTTATCTGTTTTGATGTCTCAAGGATATCTCATACTTTCCTATGCAGTCCTCAATTAGTTTGCTTATATCTGGCCAAAATAGTACTTCTCTTGCTCTTCTCTTCACTTTTTCTACTCCCAAGTGCCCTATGTGTAAGTTTCTCAACATTTGTTTTTCATACCACTTGGATTTATTGTCTTATGCCCTCTATGTATTATTCTTTTTTTCTGATATATTTCATTTCTATATTCCCAATATGATTTTACCTCCTCTGGGTCATCTTTTCTAGACTATCTTTTTTTTTCTAAATCGTTTGAATTTCTTTACTCACTTCATCTTTTAGCTTCTATTATTTCATTCTTAAGTCTTGTTGCTTTTGTGATTTCCCATACCCGGAACTCCATTTCCTTTTCTAATTGTTTATCCTCCTTATTTCCATTTTGACATGTGGCCCTACTTAGTATATCTGCCACATATAAGGTATTTGCTGGCTTATATCTAAACTTTAAATTGTACATTTGTCACTGTATTCTCATTCTCTGTAATCTAGTCTGTGTTTTATTAAATTCCTTCTGAAACATTGCCTCTGATTGTTTGTGATCATTTTCTATTATAACCCTCTATAAAAAACAATTATCCTTGCATTTGATATAGCGTTTTTTCACGTCTTCAAGACGACTCAAAGTGCTTCACAAAATGTACTGTAACGTAAATTGACTGTACTGTATATTTGTGGGCGAAAAGCGGGAGCCAATTCTGCACAGCAGTGTCCCACAAACAGTTGTGGATTGAAAATGACCAATTTTATTATTGTGTTTCTTTTTGAGGGATTATTATTTGACATGTGGAGTAAGGAAGCTTGCCCAAGGTTTTGCCCTGACCTGCCTGGATTCGACACAGGACTCATGCTTGCAAGGGAGTGCTTTAACTACTGAACTACAGGACCCCACAAAATTCAAATTCTTTCCAAATACATATTGCAAATCTCTTGCATCCAAATACTAATGCTGAACACTCCTTTTCTATCTGTGCATTTTTTTCTGTCTCTGACAGAGCTCTCAATCCATATGCTATAGTCTTCTTCTTGAGTTAGTGCCATTCCTAACCCTGTTTTACTTGCACCCACAGATATATTAACTGGTGCATGAGCATTATAAAAATTTAATACTGAAGCTTTTATTATAGCTTCTTTTATTTGCTGAAATGCATTTTTCTGTTCTTTTCCCACGTGAATTCTCTGTTTTCTTTAACAGTTCCCTTATTGGCTCCATTATTTCAGTTACTTTTGGAATAAAGTATTATTGAGTATTATTTCGGTTACTTTTGGAATAAATCTTGCCACCCAATTCACCATTCCCATGAGCCTTTTTACTCCTTTTATATTATAATAATCCTTGTACAGTATTTGGTGTAGCGACTTATCATGTATTCATGAATTGATTGTATGTTTTATGGGCGAAATGCGGCAGCCAATTGCTGACGCACTAGTGTCCCACAAAAAGTAGTGGATTGAGTGACTAATTTGTTTTCATTTTTCTTTTTAAGTAATTATTGCTCCTGGAAAAATGATCCATCAATTGACTAACCATCAGGTTCCTACTTACTGCTAGGTAAACAGTGGAGTAAGGGAACTTGTCCAACATTTTACCTTGCTTGGGAATCGTAACCCAGAGTCTCGCTTGCTTTTCATTGCAGGGAAGATGTCTCAAAATGCTACACAGGAATTAATGGGTATCTGTAGGGAAACATTGCACTCCAATTGCACACAGCAATGTTCCACAAACAGCCATGAAACAAATAACCAATTTTATATGACCAGGACACTGATAGAAAATACTTCCTCTTTTTCAGTAGTGACATGGGCTCTTTAACGTCTACCTGAACAAAACCTTGGTTTAACATATCATAGAAACATAGAAACAGGACTAGCATTCTATAAGCAAAATACTGCAGTTGCTGGTAATCTTAAACATGCACTGAAATCGCCGGGAATACTCAGCAGGTCAGCAGTATCTATGGAGAAAGAAAAAGTGAATCAACATTTTGAGCATTGATGAAGGGTCGTGGACCCGAAACATTGACTCATTTTTCCTTTCTCCATAGATACTGCCTGACCTGCTGAGTATTCCCAGTGATTTCTGTTTGTGTTTCAGCATTTTATAAGATTATGGCCTATGATCCGTACCTCAAGTCTATCCATTACCCATCCTTACCCTGCATCCCTTAATAGTAATATGCTGACCTAACAAATATTTATGTACCACACTTTTGAAGATGTGAATAGATCCAAAATCCATAGCCTTTTGGGGAAGAAAGTTTCATATATCTACTACCCATTGGATGAAAAACTGCCTCCTAATTTCACTCCTAAATGGCCTACTCCTAATTTTAAAACTATGACCCCTTCTGGATTCCCCCACCAGTGGAAATAGTTTCTCTGTGTCTGGCCTATTGAATTTCCCGACGTGAAAGGTGCTCTACAAAATAATTTTTGTTGTTGTTGACTCCCTTTATTATTTTTAAAACACCTCAATCAGATCACCACCCACTAAGTGTTGCACCCCCTCCAAAGCCAATATATCCTTCCTGAGGTGCGGTGCCCAAAACTTAATCCAGATGGGGTCAGACCAAGGCTCTATATAGTTGAAGTATCATGTCCTCTACTTTATATTCCAGCACCATTGAGATAAAGTCCAACATCCCATTCACCAAAAATAATAAAATGTTGTACCTGTGATCATGTTTTCAGTGATATGTCTACATGGATGCCCAAATCCCTTTTCTCTTCCACAATTCTTAGTTTCTCACCATTTGGAAAATATTCTGTTTTGCTATTTTTGGATCCATAATGGATGACCTCACACTTTGCCACATTGAATTCCATCTGCCATGGTTTTGCCCACTCGCTTAGTCTATCTAAATCCCTTTGTAACTTCCTCCTCCCATCGACACAATTTACTGTACTTTCTAATTTTGTGCTATTTGCAAATTTGTATATAAAACTATCTATTCCTTCAGCCAAGTTATTTAGACATACAGATGGTGAAAAGCTGATGTATATGATGAAAAGCTGTAAAATCCAAAGTTCTAGCACCTCGCTGATGACCCTTCACCTCCATCACCACAAAAGAATGTGAAGAGGCAGAAGGTCACTGAAAGTGCGGTCGAAGAGAATGATCTTCAGGCATGACCTGAGTTGGAGAAGGAGGTGGTGAGATGAAGGGGTAGAGGGAGGAAGTTCTGAAGTATCGTAGCTGAAGGCATGGCCGCCGATGGTTGAGCGGAGGATTCGGGGGACAAGGAGGAAGCCGGACACAGTGGAGTGGAGGCATCGGGTACAGCTTTGAGGAGAGAGGAGATTAGAGAGGTAGTGGGGTGATGAGGAGTGGAGGGATTTAAACACTAGTATGATTACCTTGAAGTCGCAGAGTAATGACATGGTAGTGCAAGATGAGGAAAAGGAACAGGCGAGAAACAGATGTGGCTTGGAAAAGGCACAGGGAACAAAAAAGAAAGACTTGAGATAGAGTCAGTAAGCAAAGAGAATCGATTGGGAAAAAAACATGGAAAGACGGATGCATGAAGAAAGGGATACTCATATCAGTAGAAATGCAAAGATGTCACTAGTTGAACAACTGCTAGGTTGGCTTGCAATAACGTTTGGTGAGAAGTCCTTCTGCCTAGCCAATTTGCAAATAGAGCGTTAAATGTTGAAACATATTTCTGATTTAACTATTTGCTGTTGTGTTTGAATGTACATGCATGTGGAAAGGAGTTTCTCACACTGTCCTGGCCCAAATACCCCAAATACCCTGTGAGGGCTTTGAAAAGGAGCTGTTGCTTTTTCCATTTCAACTAATATGCAATTTTAAACTCTATTTGCATTATGCGCTATAAGTCACGGTTTAATACCGATTTGTAGCACTCACCCAGCAAGCTTTACGGTCCGTGCAAACTGTCACAGAGGGGTTTTTCCATGACCACTTCTGTAGTGGAAAGCAGATGGTCTAGGCCAGGCAAGCCAAGAGGCTAATGTGAAAAGAATTAGAAGTGACCTTCAAAGCATTCCTATGTTTTACCACCAACCCATACCTCCTGCTCCCTCCAGATGGAGTCAGAATGCTGAAGCAGGAAAATTGGGAATATGATTTAATCAGCTGCAAAGAAAAGCAAACTATCTTAACAATTTTGCTGGGTTGGTCATTTGTTTAAATTGTAAAGAGAAATTCAAACAGTAACTTACATGAGAAAGTTAACGAGACATTTGACACTGGGTTGACATTTTCAGTTGTGGTCCAAGTCGTATTGATTTGTACAGCCAGCACTTGACAGAGAAGGACTCCAATGGAAAAAATCATTTTTAAGCAGTTGGGCCACTATAATTGACCTCAGTATACACTACTAGCATTTCTCTTCTTGTAGGCTGAGCTTTATCTGAATATACAAGTTTAATTCATTTTAAATAGAACACCTTGGGCATATACTTTTCTTCCTCTCAGTTGGCTTATTTCAGATATAACATTGGCGTGGTCAGAGCTGAGCAGTCCTCTATTCTGACCATTAGGCGTTATTCTGTTCAGTAATAAGGAGTGTGCTCAACAGCTCAGTTATTCAAGATCCTTGTCTTCACCTTCAAGGCCATTTGCAGCCTTGCCCCGTACCCCCCCACCCACCTCTCCGAATTGCTGTCCCACTATGAACCTCCACTCCCCCTCTGTTCAGCGAGCTCCAGCCTGACCCGTCCTACCATCGGCAGACGAGCTTTCAGCCTCTTTTTTCCCACGCTCTGGAACTCCATCCCACAGTCCCTTCGCTTCCCTCCCTCCCTTTCCTCCTTCATGGTAGGCCTCAAGACCCTCCTCTTCAACCGTGCCTTCTGTTGCCCTCCCAATTCTCTCCCTCCCTTCCTAACTCTTTTCCGCCCCTTCCCCCTGCCCCGCCCATCTCCCTTGCTTGAGTCCTGTTCTGACTGTTCAATGCCTTGGGACGTCCTCCCGATGTGAAAGGCGCTCTACAAGTGTAATTTTGTTGTTGTTGTTGTTATCCCTGCTCTCTCTTTTTCATAGAACCATCGAAATTTACAGCATAGAAGAAGGGCACTTAGCCCATTATGTCTCTGTTGGTTCTTTTAAAGAACAATCCATTCGGTTCCATTTATTACTGTTTCCCTCTGCTCTAAGGTAGAATATTCTACTATTGTGAACCACCTGTTGTGCAACTTGCGTAAACCATGTGCAAACCTTTCATTGGTTGTTAATTTCTCAAATAAGAGTGGACTGTCTTATTGTTGAATTGTAGAGCAAGCATTCAACTTTAATAGAGATGGACTGCGCTTAAGAACTTAACAGGAGGTTCAGGACCATGGTTTACAAACTCAATTTATTGACGCAAGGTGTTGGATACCCATTCAGCAAGGTGATAAAGACCTTTCAGAACTTGGGCACAGAGGATAGTGTAATTGGAATGAAGTTGCAACCCTAAACCTGTGTTCTCTTGTTCAACTGTCTTGGTGTAATCAACATTTTTAATTTAGGTTTTAATTTATCAATTCCATTTATAATGTTAGACACTTCAAAGAGATCTCCTCCATGATGTCTTCTCTCAAGACTGAAGAACCCTGGCTATTCTAATTGCTTTTCATTCCTCATTCCTCTTAACACCGAAGATCATCCTCATTTCTCATCTCTGTACTGCGACTAGCCCTGGATAGCCCCTTATCTACCAGAGCTGCATGAAGTACTCAAGCTCACTTGTGAATACATCCGGGTCTGGCTGGTGCCGAATGTACTATTATGTTGTCCTCTTTTAGCCATTGAAAGCTCTGTAAGATTATATTCGTGATGCTTACTGTTTTTAAAGTTTTTATTTAATATACTTTCAGAATATAAACAAACACTAAACCAACACCATTTTGATTAATGGATAAAAATGATGATGTCGCTGGGAAAATGTCAAGATGACTTGTGCATTGTAGCTGAAGTATGTTGAAGATGTTCTCTGTTACAAATTAATGTTCCATAACAATCATGTTTTAATTAAGTGTGGTGTTAACCTAAACTATTCCATAACAATTCATGTTTTCATGTGGTCATTTTTAATTGAGGTTAGTTAACTTTAATGTTAGTTAATGTTCTTCCATAACAGTTCTGCAGGTTATATTTTACTACAGTATTATGACTAAGAAACAGGCAGAGTAGATCCTCCCAAATTAGCTGTCCGTATCTCTTTCTCCTAATGGGTTATTTTCTCATGCGAAATGATCCTGCTCAAGATTGCTAGCAGCCTGCGAAGGGCTGGGGCTATCTCTATGCCAAGGGGAGATGGAGTTAGAAACACATAACTTCAACGTGTCATTTGGAAAAGTTGGAATTATTGTAGGATGAACAATTGTGCACAGCTGGTGGTCAGTAACTTCTGCGATGGCATTGGGTAATATTGTTTTTGTTGAATCTTACTGTTTTAATGTAACTTAACAATATAATAATTGTATGTGTATTAGCATTAACCTTTACCTTGTATATGATATTAAAAGGTCTCTAATTCACACTCGCTCTATTGGGTAAAGTCTCTTTCCGGCAAACCTTGCAGCTCCACGAGAAATTAATATCACCTTGAGGCTAGACTTAACAAAGGGAAACACGAGGTAAAGACAGAGGACTAATTGGAAAACAAACAAAGTGTTTACCAATGTTCGACTCAGCAGTGCATTATTTATTGTTAGTAAACTAAGCACCTGACACATGTAGAAACCTTTCACCTTGCTGAAGAGTATCCAAACCAAACTGAGAACTCCATGCATCCCATCTAGAGGTAGATTATTGTAATGTTATGCACGCTTTCTCCCCAGAGGGACGCATCCTGCTTACCTAATTTCGGATAAAACCGCATAGCTCGTCATTGAAAGCACTGTCTGGCAAGCTTTCCTGCTGCTTGTCTAGCTTGGAACACCCTATCCTTTAGGGCTTTGGCTTACAGAGCTAACAGGAGCTGAGCGGGAGGAATCCCTGCCCACAGTGCCCTTTCAAGTCCTCAAGATGAGCCAGGCTGCCAGAGCTTTTGTTAGCAGTGCCCTGGAGCATTGTGGACCAGCCTGGCTCAGGAACTGGACTACCAGCACCTTGGGACATCTTCTCGATGTGAAAGGTGCTCTATAAATATAATTTTGTTGTTGTTTGTTGTACCAAGACTGCCACACAGATTGGGCTTGATCCTGACATTCTGTTGTTAAACGTCACCTTGAAGCTAATTCAGCTCCAGTGATATCCTGTTTACATCCCTCCCAAGGAGGATAGACATTAATTGGTCATTTGATAGCTGACAAGAGTGAGTTAGAGTGAGATTTGAGACCCCACTAGGTGGATGGCAGGTACCAGAAATTGCCAGTGGGACACCAGACATTGTTATTGAAGCTATGCTTCAATGATGTGAAGGGGAATTTTAGCATGGACTCCAAGAAATATTTTCTACACATAGTGTAATTAAGAAGTTACCAGGAAAAGTAACACTGAATTTATTTCAAAAACAATCTGATGCTGTGATGAGACAATTAAAGTGGGGAAGGGTTTTGTGGAAGGATATGTGAACAAATGAGCCATCCAAACCTCTTTTGTGATCTTGTGATATCAATATATTTGTTGGTCTATCAAGGAAATTGGTACAGATTCTCAGTTAGCATACCCACTTAGAGGCAATTCTTTTATGTGAAAGACACAATCTAAGTGCAAATGTTGTTCTTTGATCTAGGTGCAGTCATGTTATTCTGGATACGTAAACCTGCAACTGACCTATGATTTTATGAAGGTATTGTATACAGCTTGTTTCAATCCTTCATATTGCATCAGCAAATACAATTCTACTAAGCAATCCTTATGAAGCCTGATGTCAGTTGACGTTATGATTTTTGAGAGCTGAATGTCTTATATGTATAAGTTCCTTATAAGTAATATTAAAATGTTAAAATGTGGTCACTCAATCCATGACTGTTTGTGGTTCACTGCTGTGTGAATTGGCTTGCACATTTCAACCACAAAAGTATACAGTCGATTTACTTCACAGAATATTCTGTGAAGTGCTTTGAGATGCCTCAAAGACATGAAAAGATGCTATATCAAATGCAAGGATTATTGTTATCATTATTAAGGTACACTTTGTTGGAAAAAATAACTATCTTTTGGGATACTTTGATCTTGACCTCTCTCTGTCCCTGAAGCTAGGATAAAAAGTTTTATAATTTAAATATGTTTCAGGTATAAAAAATCAAATTAGAAGCAAATAAAATATTATAACATGGATTTGGAATTCTTATCCATTTATTGGGGAGAAATATCACCTGGATCTAGATTTACTCTGTGCAGCATTTCAGAGTATCCAGAATTTGGCAAATTCATTCACAAATAGACACAGTCATGCCTCTTTAAAGAATATCCTCCCAATGTGAAAGGTGCTATACCAAATGTAAGGATTATTATTATTATTATTATTATATGTATCTTTCATATCCACCTGAACAATTAGACAGGACTTTGACTTGGATAACTCATCCAAAGGATGGTACTTCCAACAATGCTGCACACCCCAAGCATCTCACTGGAGCGTTAGCGTAGACCAGGAATTATTTTAAAAGAAACTTGAATACTGTATATATGAAATTGGCAGCAATTGTTGCTCCCATCTTCTCAAAGCAAATTTTAATACAAAACACATCAATACGAAAGAAACAAGAAATTCTTAACTTGCGGTGTAAGGATGAAAACTCAGCCATTTTATTTATATCAGTGTTAGTTGATTTCCAGACTTGATGTTGATATACGAATATTTCCTATCCCCCACTCCTCTCCAAAACTATATTTTCCTTCATTATTAATAAAGCTGCAATCCATGAAGTCAATAATATCTGATATTTAAAGAATGTTTACAATTATCTGTACCCTTGTAGTGTGATGGGGACATTGAATTGGAATTGTCCGGCAGAAACAACAAAGAGAAAAAGGCAAAAATTAAAAGCTTACTAAGCAGAGCAAATATTTGGCATTGGCTTCACAACCTCATGATATACAGTCACTTCCAAAGAGAGAAAAAATATTTAGACAACCTGCCAACAGTTTTTTTTTTCTTTTATTCCTTTATTAAACACAGGATTCTATTTTCTTTGAACTGCATTATATGCACGGAAGCAAGGCTCAAGATCAGTGATGGGCCAAGAGCTGACTACCAATTAGACAACAAGTGAAAGCAACTTTCATTCACATGAGAGCCTTGAAAAATGCCCCTGTGCTTTTGGAGGAGGGAGGCAAATCCCAGAAAAATGACAAAGAAGATCTTTTCGTCAATTTGCTCTCCCTTATTTCTAGGGATTTCTTCAGATTCACACATTTTGATAATCCGATACAATCCATATTGCTCTGTGCACCTATCCTGTGTTGGTACAGCCTCCATATACAACAGCCCCAGTCTGAATGAAAGTGTTTCAATGCTAGGTTTAAGACCATTAGATTGGTCATTTTTGCCTACCAAATACACACACTTTACTGTGAACCAGTGAAGCACTATGAGGCACCCTTGTGATTTGGAAGAGTGTTATATCAAATGCAAGGATTATTATAATCATCATGCACCATTGTTCACTTTCATTCATTTTTTGGCATAGCCCATGAAGAGCAAGTAATGCTGACAGACTTCATTATCTTCCAAAGCCTTTACAGGTTGGGTGGTCGTAACTGGACACACAGTATGAAGCTTTTCAGACAATATCTGCAAGGCTTGGCTCACATCAACTTGCACCTAATACTCTCTGGAATTAGGTAAACCAGATGTGCCCCTGCAGGATGGATATGGATTCTATTCCAGGAATCGGGAAATTTCAATGTTTAGGTGGTAGGCAGAGAATTTTCAGTCTGGTTCGAAGCTTCTTTAATATGGTGATGGTCTTTTGCACATGTCAGAGAGAGAGAAAACAGAATGGAGACGTTGAAGGAGAAAATTCCAGAGAGTGGCGGCAAAGTGGCTAAAAGCTCATCCACTGATGGTGGAGAGTAGGGTATGAATGAGGCCTGAGTTGCTAAATACAAGTGAATGAGGAAGAAATGGGGGCATGATCAAAGAGATTTGGGAATCCAGGTTTGTAAATTATTAACAGCTATTTTGCTGGTACGGAAAGCAATCAAAAAGGCTTTTGTAATGCGTTGAATCACAAGAGCAAGCCCTTTTCTATTAAAGCGAAGCAGCACTAGTGCAGTTTTACTCAGACCTCATTTAGAGGACAGCACGAGGCGTAGTTTTGCACACTCCACTTTATGAAATAACAGCCTTGGAGCAAATCCAGTGGCAATCCACTAGTATGATACTCAAGATGAAAGTACTTAGCTACGAGAGGCTGGACAATTACATTTCTGAGCAAAAACAGATACCACATCTGCCCACAGGAAATTGCCCTCAGTATATTTTAATTATCTGTTTTTCCCCCCTTCAAATATTCTTCCCTGCCCCCTCACGTTAGTCATATTGGCATGTGGTTGTTTGGTCAGTGAGGCCTGAAATTCCATGCAGTGCCCTCCAAGAAAATGTTTTGAAAGTAATATAATTTGAGGAAAAACTTTAAGAAGTATTTTGTTAATGTAGATGCCAAATTTCTACGCCCACCTTAACTGTTAGGACATTGGGTTCCACAGTTAACAAGAGCAGATTGGGATGAATCCGTGCTCCCAGTGACTTGTCTGCCACTCCAAGTCATACTAACAACCAAGGTGGATGGCTCACAAAGAGATACTGAAATTGAGCAAACCTTTCGTCCCATTTGATCTCATCCTTCCCGAATCCCTGGAGTATTTTTTAGGCAGGCGACATTCAACAGCTGAAAATGGTTCCCTGTAAAGGTGGTGCATCCCACTGAACACATCTGGCTAAAATTTTACAATAAACCCTTGGCAAGCGGGCCTTCAGCCATTTTACCCCCATCCTCTGGAACTCCATTCCGCAGTCTCTCCATCTTGTCCCCTCCCTTGCCTACTTCAAGACCCATCTCAACCGTGTCTTCGATCACCCTCCTTCCATCCTTGGCCTCACCTTCTGCAATCCTAACTCCCAGCTTGGATCTGAAACACTGACTGTCCAGTGCCTTAGGATGTCTTCCCAATGCGAAAGGCACTATACAAATGTTGTTGTTGTTAGGAGAAGGATGCTGGATTCATTTAAGAAACAGCTCAATGCTCTCATTAGAAGACAATAAGGTTAAGATTCAAGCAGGGCTTGTCATGTTATCCTCCCAAACAACCAGATGAAAACAAAAAAACAAACCACAGTTACATCAGGGGCAATTATGTATTTAGCTTGGTTTCTCTTCAATTAATGTTTCAAGTTGAACCGAGGAAACTTTTGTCAGTGAAATTTGTTTTCAGAGAAAAACATGCTAGTCTTGTAGGAACACAATTCGCTTGGCAGACAATTACGTATCTGGCGACTGAAATAATATTAAATGACTGGGGAAGAACTCCAACTGAACCAGAGATGTAATTATTTATGAGAGGTTTTTTTCCATCTGGTAGTCAGTTGAATTGGCTCAATTGCATTCAGCTGAACAAGCACGTAAAATCTGGCCTCACCGTTGAATTCATCTGTTTCATTTTGGCTTTCTCTGTAGAATTTTTTAAAATTATTCAGAACTTCAGTCCATTTCCATTGACGGGCTCAGGACTTTCATCTGGTGTGTTAAAGTGCAAGCTCCATCCATCAGAGAGCACCTCACTGCTGATCATCATTGCTGATCAACTGTGGTTTAGGTGATCTCTTTGTCAGATAATGAGTTACAATGTAATACACTTTACATCGATACAGAGCCTTACACATCGGAAGAATGTCTCAAAGTGTTTAACACTGTTTGCTGGGCACCCGAGCTAGGAGTAGAAGCCAAAGGGGTGTGAGTGCAGAGGAAACACAACCATAAATACAGTCATAGAGATATGTCTTGATTGGGTTCATGCGGCTGGTCTAAATGAATTGTTATTAATACCAGTCAACAACATTGGATTTATATAGCGCCCTCCACACCGGACGGCGTCTCAGAGCACTTCACAATAATGGATCCCGGGGCCGAGCCAGTGGGAAGGGGAAAAAGGTGACCAAAAGCGCAGTCAAAAAGAAAAGTCTTCAGCCGTGATCTGAAAATGGGTCCGTTTTGAAATGCCGGAATGTATAAATATGTGGCGGCAAACGAAGCTAGGAATTCAGAAAGATTTTAGCCAAAGGCACAGGGAAAATATATAATTATAGGAGTTTCAGGAGCGAAATTCTTCGGGCTTCAGAAGAGTATTTACAGTGGCTGGAGACTTGGCCACTGGTCATGAAGAAAAGGGAGACGGAAAGGAGGAGAGCAACAAGCGCTTAACATTGACAACAGACTGTTCAACACGAGCAACAGCTGAGCATTTTGAACATAGGAAGAATGGAGTTCTGGTCTACAGTTCATGGAGTGCATGTGCGCGGTGGCCAAAAAGTCACAAATGCTTTCTGTGATGCAGGCAAAATGTTTAAGCTGCCAACAATACCCAACTGATGGTGATGGCTCTGGTTCAAAGCTCTGAGCTTGCACTACAAGGTGAATATATTTGTGTTTGACAGGAGATAACAAAAATCTTCTTTGGAATAAAAGGCACGTGTGCTTTAAAGAGTTGTAGATGATGATATGTGAGCAGCTTTAAAACTACAATAGTCTGGTTCGGAAAGAGTTTTTGCTGTAAGATACACTTATTTGGAATAGGTTTTTATCCGCAAAAATAAACTATTTTATAGCAATCCACAGGGAGAAATTCCACTTGGTTGACAGTAGCTGTATTTTTGTAGTATTTTAGAGTGCAGCTTTTGGCAAAATTGTTCTTCTTGGTTTTAAATTTAAAGTTGCTTTTCTTTCGTTTCCTGAAAGAAACTTGCAGAATAACAGCTTGAAACTGCAGGCTGTGGTTAAGAATTTGCCAGAATCCGGACGCTGTAAAATGTTACATAAATAGAGTAAACATAGATCCAGGTCGAATTGTACCCTTGAGTACACTGACTGGAAATTATTAAAGGGATTTATTGAGATTGTTGCAAAGGAGATTCTGAATTCAAAAAATGTTGAAAATTGTTGATTTGAAAAATATCTGAGCATGCAAATAATTTTTGCATCATTCTGTACATAGAAGGAAAAGAAGGCGGCTGGAAACAATTTGGAGGAGATGCCGGAAGGCGTCTGTACTTATATACTGTACTTTATATAAAAATACTGTCCGTACTTATATTCTGTACTGTATATAAAAATACTTGTTTCTACCTTCAGTTCTTTTGGGCAGAGCCACAAATTCACAATCTGGAAAATTATTTTTAAATCATCCAGAAGCAAAACTAGATTTTTTTTAAAAAAAGGGTAATGTGCAAAATATATTTTGAACACTATCATTTGGAATATGTAGCAAATTGGCTCCCTTGTTTGCCTACAAGATACACAGTATCTTGTTTGCCTACAAGATACAGTTCTGTCCTTGATTGGTTCACATACTACCTTTCCCACTGTCTCCAATTTGTCTCTACAAACAGCTTCTCCACCAGCCCCCAGACCACCTGGTGTACCATTTCTCAGGGCTCCGTCCTTGGTCCCCTCCTCTTCAACCTGCATCTTGTCTTCAACTGTCCTTCCCACCCCACAACAACGCCATGACCCACTTTTCCTCTCTTCCCTCCTTCAAGGCTCGTCTCAAGACTCTCCTTCTTCGGCCTCAGCCTAAGCCAAGCTCCACTGCTCTCCACCATCCCTGATCCCAACCCCTTCCCCAGGACCACATTCCTGACTGTCCAGCACATTGGGAGGTCCTCCCAACGAGAAAGGCACTATACAAATGTAGTTTGTTGTTGTTGTATATTTTTTGAAGTGCGCTTCAAGACTTCCTCCTGATGTGTAAGCCATCATATTAAATGCAAAGGTGATCATTTTAGATTATTATGTTCCTCATTTAAAAATATATAATCCTGATAGGCTTCATAGTTCTTTCAATTTCCTTACACAACCTATTATTGTACCTTTTGGCAGTGCTGGAGGCTTTATACGAAGGTGCTGTGTGGTTTGTGTGGTGCTGGACTGACTGTTTTACAATGGAAAATCAGGACCTGCTGTAAGCAGTTTGCAATTAGTCATGCAACCCCTTTCAATTACAGCTGTGGGTTTATTTTACACTTTACAACTGACTCTGAAGAGCACTGAAGCAAAAATATTTGGTTGTGATTCATGCTGACTAATAATATCCTGATTTTAACCCCTTAACATATTTTGTACAAAATGAAAACTGGATATACTGTACTGTAAAGAAATGGGAATGTGTGTTTTTGAGCTAATACAGCAGCAGCCAATTTGCGCACAATAATTTGTGCACAAACAGTCATGGAGTGAAAGACCAATTTAATTTGGGGGATATTGGCTAGGACATTGGGAAAAACTCTCTCTCTATACAGATACTTAAATTATTTGGATATGGGGACAAAAATACAAGTTATCTAAGTTGTTAATGCTAAACTTGAAGGGACTTTCAAATAAAGGATTGACCAAGTGGAATGGTATTTGGATAATTCAGGAAGGCAGCCAACAAGTAACAAATTATTAAATGCAAATGAATGCAAATGTGCTGATGGTGGGGATGAACAACAAACAATGTGTTTGTAAACTGAACAATTTTAGTCCACATGATACAAAGCAGGGATAGATTACTGAAATACAATGTCCAAATCTGCCACTGTGCAACACTCCTAGACGTTACCCTGCATGAAGGGTGCTAGAATTTGGTCATCATATCACAATGGGCACATCTTTATATTGATGAGGGTTCTGTGAAAGCCAACCAAATTGATAGGATGAAAGGAAAGCAAAGTTATGCAAAGGCATTACACAGCAGGGACTGTTCACATTAGAGAAGGAACGTCTTATGAAGCATCTTATTTAAGTATTCAAGATCCGAAGGAGTATAGATAATAATGATAGTCTTTACATTTAATATAGTGTAATTCACGATGAGGATGTCTCCCAAAGTGTAAACTAAACCCACCGCGTTAACACATTCACATGATATACTGCAAAGTGGAGTGACTGTGTGTTTTATGGGCACAAATAATCATGGTAAAGTGCTTTATGACTTTGATAAGATGCTGTGAAAATGGAACTTGTTACTTTGATATTTCTGTGTAGGCCATGAGTGAAGTCAGCAGCCAATTGTTTGACAGCAATGTCCACAAGACATCCATGGACCAAATGACCAATTTTATTTGGGGGGAATGTCAGCCAGGACACCGGGAAAAACTCCCAATCTCCAATGGACACGACGGTTCAAAATTGAATAATAGGCGTCTATGTTTGTAACGCGAACAGAATTGTGTTTCCACAAAGCTGGTGGAAGTCTTTGTTTTGTGGGGTTTTTTGCGAGAGGATAAAGTCGGGGCCGTTGTGCATTTGTCATGATGGGGATTGTTTTTTTTCTTGGCATGTGTTGTCACGGAGATGAAAATATATGTTTGAAAATAATAAATATATCTTTTATATAATAAAAAAAACTGAGCCAGGCTAGCAAAGTGAAAAGTAACAATACTCTTTCACATAGTTATAAACTCTACAAACATGATTCCATGCAGAAAGTGAAAAGGTGAAAAGTTTAGATTTAATCATGTTACATAGAGTGTTAAATACTTGTAATGGATCACTTGGGGGAGGCAATGGAGGCCAAGCACTTGCAGTGAAGACATCGATTGAGGGATGTGCAAAACTGGATAGAATATTTCTAGAAACATGATAGAATCTGCTGGATGAACCACAATTGTATTGCTGGATTAGATATCCTTAAACATAGTGATGAATTTCTGTTGGTGGCAAACATCCAGCTGATCAAAAAAATAAGTATTTTCTGGTCCTGTTCAATTCTATGTTTATAGGTTCTATTTAAAATGCAGTCAGATTTTTTATTGTATTTTATCTCAGTCATATATATTTGGTTAAGTACAAACTGTTCCATGTAAGATGATTAGCTTCCAGCTGTGGTGCACCCCATTGATCTAATACCCCGCTGAGTTCACAAAAATGGATATCAGACTTGTACTTAAAATCAGCCAAATCCAGCATTTGTTTTGTAAATTGGATTTCTCCAAGTTCAAATTGTCCCTGACTCACCGCAGCCCTCGGTTGATGACTGAGTCAGTGCAGCCATTTGGACCTGTCTCTTGCTGAATATTGCCTAATAAGTAACTCCTGCGCTGGATCATTCCTGTCCTCTGCCACCAGTATGACCTCCTGTCTCCCACCTCTGCCTCTCACATTGCAGTTTGCTCACATCTACCTGTTTGGATCTCGCTGCAGCAATTGCAAAGTGACAACTTGCGTTAATAATAGCATCTTATTAAGTCAGATTTCCTGAAGCAATTTACAGTGTTTACTTTCGCCCACAAAAGACAAAACCCCTCCACTTTTTGGTATATCCTGAAGTGTTTTGAGATGTCCTTCTGACAGGAAAGCAGCTACACCAAGTGTAAGGATTATTGTCAAGTTTACAGGCAAATAAATAAGTACAGCTAGATACAATAAACAAGCTGGAGGTTAGAAACAAATTTTATTGGAGGGTAGTTGGCCAGGATCCTGGGAAAGACTCTTTTCTTTAACAAACACCATTATGATCTCTGTAATGCCAACAAGATTGAAAAGGGCCAGTTGCCCAAAAGTCTGATATTCAGATGTAGCTCTGATGTCTACTGTACTATGTCTACTGTACTACTGTGGTGTCAAGATAGTATTGTATGTGTTGAACATCGGACTCTGCCACATTTTATATGGTGGCATCTACATACAACATTGCAGGCCAATTATCCCAGAGGCCACTGCTCACATGTGGAAACAAAATAATCAAAATAATAATCCTTGCATTTGATATATAGTTAACTCTCGCCAAACATGACTTTCTCGATTGTGAATTCAACTATACGTGAAGAAAAAAATGCGTCATTTTTTTGCATAACATGCATAAAACTTGCATCTATGCGCTGGCTGGCCCCGCGCGTTTGCACACTTGCGAGGATGCCGGCCTCACGCAATGCACACTTGGGAAGTAAAAACAATGGAAAATCACTTCCTTCTTTCAACCTGCCAGTTTGTCTCAGTCAGCAGTCATCCACTGAAAACTTACCTGCTACTGCATCTGCTGCATCTTCTCGGCCATCCACTTCTGCCTCTACCCAAGCATCCACTTCGATGGAGTTTGAGGCCGATGATTCCTTATAAAGGGGATTGACTGTGTATTTTATGGGCAAAATGCAGCAGCCAGTTTGTGCACAAGAATGTCCAACAAACAGCCATAGAGTGAATGACCAATTTTATTTGGTGGGTGGGGTTTGGCTAGGACACTGGGACAACCTTCCTTCTCTTTTTGAATAGTGCCACGGGATCATTAACATCCACCTGAACAAGCAGACGGGACCTCAGTTTAAGCATCACATATAGTGAGCCCACTGATCTAAAGTAAAAAAGAGATAAACGTGAGCTGGGAATATATTCTCCACCATCATAATCGTCTCCATTTTCTAAAAGCAAATGGATATGGGCAGATATCTTTGACACTATTGTATAAAAATAAATAATTTCCGTGCTAACATGTGGGGCAGGCTTGAGAGGCCGATTGGCCTACTCCTGCTCCTAATTCTTATGTTCTTATGATCTGTGGCAAGCAACAGTTGGCCCTTACTGGATCCATGTTTCTTACTCCACACACCTAATAATAATCCCTCCAAAAATAAACACAATAATAAAAATTGGTCATTTCAATCCTCGACTGTTTGTGGGACACTGCTGTGCACAATTGGCTGCCGCATTTCGCCCACAAATATACAGTCAATTCACTTCACAGTATATTCTGTGAAGCGCTTTGAGACATTCATAAGATGTGAAAAGCGCTATATCAAATGCACGGATTATTATTATTGTTATGATATCTGCTTAATATCAATTCATTTCTGATAAATGTGCATGGTTTGCTGATGGTGCTCTGGGACACTACTCTGCATGAGGGGCACTGTGTAAATGCAAGTTAATGTTGTTTTGAAAATATATTTATTTGTAAGTCTATTTGGTAAACAGAAATCCAAAATAAAATACAATATCTTCTTTCCCATTTTCCCGATACAAAAAATCATTCAGTTGCTTACCGTATATTTCTTCTCCGCACACAGGTTGTGTGCATGTTTTTTCAGGGATGATCCCTTTAAAGCAGTTGGGAGTTGTCCCTGTGTGCACCACAGCAAGGTGCATGCCCACACATACCCTGATAAGATCACTTGCCTCTTTTAGAAGGTGTCCCGGTGTGCACCATTTGTGCACATGTTTTTCATACATACATTTTGTACACACAAAGGTGGCCATGAGGATCAGGGCTACCTTGGGGACCCCTTATCCCAATCCATCATAGACCCCTAGATCAGTTGGAAGACCTCTCTGGTGACTGCAGTGGCATTGTTCTTCGTCAAACGCCAGGACAGTAACTGCAACAACTTTGATTTATATAGCGCCCTCCATGCCGGACGGCGTCTCAGAGCGCTTCACAATAGCAGATCCCGGGACGACCCAGGGGCAGAGGTAGAAAGGTGACCAAAGGCGAGATCGAAGAGAAAGGTCTTTAGCTGTGACCTGAAACAGGATAGAGAGGGGGCGAGGTGAAGGGAGTGAGGAAGGGAGTTCCAGAGCCTCGGGGCATAGTGGCTGAAGGCATGGCTGCCGAGGGTGGAGCGGAGGATTCGGGGGACATGGAGGAGGCAGGTCCCGGTGGAGCGAAGGCAGCGGGTGCTGGTTTGGGGAGAAAGGAGGTCAGAGAGGTAGTGAGGTGCAGAGGAGTGGAGGGATTTGAAAACAAGGGTGAGGATCTTGAAGTCGATCCTCTCAGGGACAGGGAGTCAGTGAAGTCTGGCAAGGACTGGGGTAATGGGGGAGCGAAGCTTGGTGCAGGTGAGTATGCGGGCGGCAGAGTTTTGAATCAGCTGGATTTTGTGGATTGTGGTGGAGGGAAGACTGGTGAGGAAGACGTTGCAATAGTCCAGCCGAAAAGTGACAAAGACATGGACCAAAGTTTCAGCGGCTTTTGGGGTGAGGTATTGCTGGGGACGGGCGATCCGTCGGAAGTGGAAGAAGGCAGTGCTGGTGAGGGACCGGATGTGGGGGAGGAAAGACAGTTGGGGTTCGAACCTGACGCCCAGGATGCGCACAGGTTCGGAGAGTTTTAGGGTCAGACCAGGAAGGTGGAGGAGGTGAGAGCCATGCGAATGGAGACGTTGACAAGAGCCAAAGAGTATGGCTTCCGTCTTGTCAACATTCAGCTGCAGTAACATCGAGAGGGCTTCACACTTTATCACTCGGATTTTGTTGTTGTTCTGGTAATAGGTATGTGGGAAAGCAAATTACAGGAAGCTTTCTTAAATCAAGTTGGCCTGTTCTCTTGCTGTCTGCTATGTCTTATTGTTGGTGCACAAAGTGAGTGTAGATACTGCCATAAGCAAAGACTGGACCTGGTCCAATTGGATTTGTTTGGATTGGACCACATGAGGACAACTTCATCTGAATTGTTTTAGAGTTGATGAAGTGTTCTGTTAAATACTACAGAGTGTGCAACAGATGAGAAATCTCTTCTGCATTAAATTTGCATCCTTTAAACCAGACCTACATAGTTTTTCTTCTGGGCTTGAGACATACATGAGAGAGTTAATGGTCCTACTGTGACTATAACAATGCCTCAAGTGAGTGTTTAATAAAAAGTCATAGGATGTAGGTAGCAGTTAGCAGTTTTCCATTAGCACACTGGAATAACTGACCTACAATGGTAGGCGTAAATACAGGAATCCTGTAGCTTTGGATTTGGAGCACTCGCCTTTCAACGAGAGACTTGGCTTTGATTACCGGCAAGATGAAACTTTGGGCAAGTTTCCTTACTCCACATGCCTAATAATAATCCCTCATGAAAAGAAAACAATAATAAAAATTGTTCACTTCAATCCATGACTATTTGTGGCATACCGCTATGTGAAGTTGGCTGCCACATTTCACCAACAAATCTACAGTCAATTCACTTTACAGTATATTTTGTGAAGACGTGCACTATGTCAAATGCAAGAATTATTGCAAGGACAGGCTCTCAGCGTACCCTCCTTCTGACAGAAGATCACCTGGTTTGGGGAATGCCAAAGGGCTTTCTTTACCAAGTTTATGATACCCCAGGCTCACTTGAGGTGGGTTTTGCTGTGAATCAGTGCCTGGGAAGTAGCCAGACAGCACCGAGTGCCAAGACAACGGTTCCCCAGGGACGAACCGTGAAAGCATTCACACTCCATCTTTCTCCAAACTGGCTTTGTAAAACAACTCTCCAGGAAGAGGTGGTCCACAGTTTCCTCACCTTTGCAGCCAACCAGACAGCAGCATGCTGACTGGCCGAGACCTCCATTGTACATGAACGCCCTGAGTGGGAGGGCCTCTTCAATTGCCAGCCAAGCCATGTCCTGATGTTTGTTGGTCAGAGCCCATGACAAGGCAATTTGTTAGACGTAGCTGGTGGGAACTACAGGGTGCCTCCTAATCGGATCTGCCCTCTCCCATTTTTGAACCGTTTCGACTACCTGTCACACGGATGACTTGGTGATTGTGCGGGGGTCTGGAATGGTGTTTTTCAGGAATCTCTCTATGTAGGACAGGTGTTTCAGCATCCTAACCACCTGTGACCAGGGCTCCCTCTGCCTCCTCGTCCTCCTTGACCTGTCTGCTGCGTTCGACACAGTCGATCACACCATCCTCCTCCAGCGTCTTTCCTCCCACCTCAACCTTCAAGGCACAGTCCTTGACTGGTTCCACTCTTATTTGACCCATCGTTTACATTTTGTTTCTTCCAATGGCTTTTCTTCAAACCCCCGCACAGTTTCCCACGGCGTCCCTCAGGGCTCTGTCCTCGATCCCCTTCTTTTCACCCTTTACACGCTCCCCCTGGGCGACGTCATCCGCAGACATGGGGTAAATTTCCACATGTATGCGGATGACACCCAGTTGTACCTTTCTGTCTCATCCCTCAACCCCCAGACGATCGATGTTCTGACAGCATGTCTGTCCGACATCGAATCATGGACGAGGGACAACTTTTTGCAATTGAACGTGAGTAAGACCGAGGCCCTCCTGATTGGCTCAAGCCAGCACCTCCGCACATCGGGCGCTGCCAGCCTCAACATCCAAGGCTGTACTCTCCACCTCACAAAGCCAATCAGGAACCTCGGCATCATGTTCGATCAAAAACTTTCCTTCCTCCCCCACATCCGCGCCTTGACTGGCACCGCCTATTTCCATCTGCGCAACATTGCCAGGCTCCGCAACTATCTTACCCCCCGCGCTGCCGAAACACTCGTGCACGTGTACATCACCTCACGGCTGGACTACGGAAATTCTCTCCTCGTCGGCCTCCCCAGTTCCTCCATTCATAGGCTGCAGACCATCCAAAACTCTGCAGCCCGTGTACTATCCCGCACCCGCCTCCGCGACCACATAACCCCCACCCTCGCCCGTCTCCACTGGCTCCCCATCCTCCAGAGGATCGAATTTAAGATCCTCGTCCTCACCTACAAGGCCTTACACGACCTTGCCCCATCCTACCTAGCCGATCTACTCTCCCCCTACACGCCCACCCGGACCCTCCGTTCAACAGGACTTGGCCTGCTCCAAGCCCCCCGCCCGAACCGCCCCACCATCGGAGGCCGGGCCTTCAGTTTCTCCGCTCCCACCTTATGGAATGCCATCCCTCAATCCCTCCGTTTCGCCTCTTCCCTTTCCTCTTTCAAGGCCGATTTGAAGACTTTCCTCTTCGATCGTGCCTTTTGTTCCACCCCGAACTCTTTTACCTCCCCTTCATGTTTCACCCCTTCCCAAACACTCCCCTCCCAGCTCGGGTCACATGCCTCTTGTTTAGCGCCTTGGGACGTCCTCCCGACGTGAAAGGCGTTATAAAAATGTAAATTGTTGTTGTTGTTGCTCCAACTGTGTGAAACATTTCAAGGCAGTTCCGCCAGACCTACCTTTCCTGGCCCTGGTTGCATGTAGAATCCCAATACATACCGGCATTTGTTGCCGGCGCAGTGGGGCTCCATGCACAGCCTTAGGCAGGTACACGCAAAGTTGGCCATGAGGATCAGTGCTATGTTGGGGACCCCTTATCCCCCTTTTTCTGGGATTTTGTGCATCATGTCCCTGTAGATACGATCTATCTTGAATCCGTAGATCGGTTGGAAGACCTCTCTGGTAACTGCAGTGGCATTGTTCTTGGTTAAAGGCCAGACCTGGGCCATGTACAGTAACACTGAGGGGGCATCTTACTTTATCACTATGATCTTGTTGTTGTTCTTGTTGATAAGAATAATCAGGGAATAGCATGGGAAAGCAAAGAAACCTTGCTTAAATCCATTTTTCTCTTGCTGTCTGCTATGTCTTATTTTTGGTGCACAAAGTGAGTGCCAATAAGCAAAAGATTGGACTTGGTCCAATTGGATTGGTTTGGATTGGACCACATGAGGACAAGTTCATCTGAATTATTTTACAGCTGATGAAGCATTCTCTTAAATACTACAGAGTGTGCAACAGATGGGAAATCTCTTCTCCATTAAATTTGCATCCTTTAAACTGGACGGACATAGCTTTTTTCTGGACTTGAGACATATGTGAGAGAGTTAATAGTCCTACTGTGACTATAACAGTGCCTCAAGTCATAATAAAAAGTCATAGGACTTAGCTAGCAGTTTGCAGTTTTCCATTAGCACACTGGGATAACTGACCTACAATGATAGGTGTAAATATAGGAGTCCTGTAGCTCAGTGGTTAGAGCACTCGCCTTGCAAGCGAGAGATGTGGATTTGATTCCCTGTAGGGCAAAACCTTGGGCAAGTTTCCTTACTCCACATGCCGGATAATAATACCTCAAAAATAAAAATAATAAATTGGTCATTTCATGCCACGACTGTTTGTGGGACACTGCTGTGCGCAATTGGCTGCCACATTTTGCCCACAAATATACGATAATTTCACTTTACAGTCTGTGAAGCACTTTGAAACTTCTAGAAGACGTGAAAAGTGCTGTATCAAATGTACAACAACAACAACAACTTTGATTTATATAGCGCCCTCCACACTGGACGGTGACTCAGAGCGCTTATGTACCGTATATCTCCGCGTATAAGGCGCACTTTTTTTCAGGTCGGAAGATCTCGAAAGTAGGGGGTGCGCCCTATACGCAGGTACAAGAGATTTTGAGTCTCGGAGATACAGTAAACAGGAGGGGCGGCCGGCGCGCTGTCAGCCGGGGTTTGGTCAGTGTCCGGCGGGGGTTGGGAGGAGCGGGTGACGGGGCTTCGGCCTCGGCCGCCCGGGCAGCAGCAGCAGCAGCGGACTTCAGTGCTGTGCTTACCTACTGCCGAACCCAGTCTGCCTCCCTCACTCCCTGCCGCTCTCTCTCCCTGCCTCTCTCCCTGCCTGCCTGCCTCTCTCCCTCTCTCTCTCCCGGGCTGCCGGCCTGCCTCTCTCCCTCTCTCTCTCCCAGGTTGCCTGCCTGCCGCTCTCCCTCTCTCTCTCCCGGGCTGCCGGCCTGCCTCTCTCCCTCCCTCCCTGCCTGCGCGCCTGCCTCTCTCCCTCTCTCTCTCCCTCCCTGGCTGCCTGCCTCTCTCCCTCTCTCTCTCCCTACCTACCTGTCTCTCCTGTCTCTCCTCCCTTCTGCCAGCAATATCATTTGAAAATGCTTCCGTTTTTTTTCACCAAGAAAAGGTCAAAAACGGGGGGTGCGCCTTATACGCGGAGATATACGGTAAGTATTATTGTTATTATTATGATTATTATTATCCTGTGCTGCAACTATTCTTCACATTCAGTTTGGTTTTGCAGAGTTCTGAGACATTATCAGGCACTATATATATATATATATATATAACATATATAGTCGCTATATAAATGCAACTTATCGTTGCTAAAAAGAATTTCCTGTTTCAAATGTCACTTGGATTATTTGTACAGTAATGGGAAATTTGGGTGCAATTTTTCTGTGTGTTAAAGCAACAACAACAACATTTATACAGCGCCTTTCATGTCGGGAGGACTTCCCAAGGCGCAGCAATGTGTCTGTGGGAAATAATGAATACTGTATATTCCCCACTGTTAAAGAGATAAAGAGAATATTTTAACTATGTTGGCAATGTAAGGAATGCTAAAACCAAATTAGTCTTTTAAAGGATATGAAGAAGAGACATTATATTAATAATAATCTCTTCATTTTATTATTTATCATATTTTATTATAATGCTTTGCACATAATGCCTTGCCCAAAACCCTTCGCACAATATAATGTAAAGCAGAGTGATTGTGTATTTGTAGGTAAATAAATTTTGGTTTAATGTTTCTTTCAAAGGACGACACCTTCAATAATGCCCCAGCACTGTGTTGGAGTGCCAGCATAGATTATATGAGTTCCAAGATCTGACATTGGGGGTTGAACCCACAACCTACTGACTCAGAGGTAAGAGTGCTCTCAACTGAATCGGGCTGAATAAACTTTGAAGACGTTCAGATATGTTCAAAAGATTTTCCCACCCTACGTTTTCACAGATGAAGACTATTTTTGCAATCCTAATGTTGATGCTGTGGTCACAGTCCAGTCATTTCATACAAAACTATACTATCAAAATGTCTCAAAGTGTTTCACAGGTAATTACTGTCAAGTGCAAACAGAAAAATTGTAGGAAATACAATCATCTCATACTTAGCCCTAAGCCATAAAATATTTTTCACTTTTCACAATTGGCAGCAGTTAGAAGAAGAAGTAACAAAAGTGCAGTCGCTTGTCTCGTTGACAACTACCTGTTCCCTCAGCGAGATCTACTGCGATGACTATAAACTGAAGAAGGGTGAGGTTTGAGCCATCCCTTCTCTGCTCTCTGGGACTCCATCTTGGAATCCCTCCACCTCAAGCCCTCTAGCAAAACAAATCAAATCTATACAAAAAATGTTGCTGCTGTTCTGTGCCGAAAGTGCCTGGAAATTAATGAAGTGGTGCTTGAGGTGGCTGTGCAGATGTGCGAAGGAGAAACACACGTGTCAGTACTTGTGTGTTGAGTTTTAATTTTTGTCTCACCCGAGGTTTACCAGCTGTCATTTCTCATTTAAGGCTTGAAGCGCGTAAAAATCTCAAGTATGTGAAACAAGTCATTTTTAAGGCATTTAGAAAACAATGCAAAATATCTCAATTCAGAGATTTATTAAAATTTTCAATTTCACAAGTGCACTGACATCCACACACACCAGAAAACACACACACACAGACTTATTTAGTTTGTTCGTTCACTGTTTATTATCTTCTCCTCTGGGCCATCAGATCTACCCTGTACTTATCTCATCTGCTGTCACATGTTATATATGGTGTGTGTAATTTTTTTAAAAAATCCATAAAGAACAGGTGAATGAATTCCTGAATGATTATGATGATTAATTGAAATAATTAAATCATATCGATGGTAGCAACTAGTTAAAGCAGTGCTTCTTTCTAACTACCGTAAACTCTGGAGTTTACTGTATTTCACTGCTATTAAACTACTGCCTCATCCGACCATAAGAAAACTCTAGGGCTTCTTTTACAACCATTATTGTGCGTCATTATAAAGTAATGTAGCATTGAGTTGATCAGTAAATCACAAAATAAGACAACATAAAAAGACAATCGCTTGGCCCATCAAGTCTACACTGGTATTAATATTCTATATTAGGTGGAATTTCATGCCAAAGAGCTTCTTAGGGAACTTTTGTGTGCAGTTGTCAAGCCTCTCAAAAACTGAGGCTGGACATTTAACAGTATGGGAGGATCATTTCTGAGATCCTTCACTCTGAGCTGTCATTTGGTGCCGCTGTACCATCCATTGGTAAAATAGTTAATAACTTGTCAATAAACGAGTGTATAGATGTTGGTGCCCTGACTTCTTGGCACACTAAACAATTCAAGAGCATAAGTCACTTTTTTGTGTTACTCTTGCAGCAAAGTTGTATAAATGTCGGCCAAATGTGATAGCTCGCTTGAATGGTTGTTCTTCACGTGGCAGCCTGCATGGGTAAGGTAAACTTGTTTTTGTCTTCACCTGCAGACTTCATACTCATATTGAATTAAAGTGGAACAAAAATGTAATGGTCTCATTTTGCAGACTTTGTGAATTCGACCATGAGCCACTTCTCAGCTTCATTTTCACAGGGATTTTCAGCATTGTTCAGTCTCCAATTTAAATCTTTTGGAATGCTTACTTTTGTTGGAAAGGCCAAGTTAAGAGTGCGTCTTGTTCCAGCTTCCAGGCAGACAAATGCTGTCGCCCAGGGGTCTATCCAAAGTCAATTTCCTTTTCATTCTTTTTCGTGTTAAACTACACAATTACTGTATTATGCTTTACAGCCCCATATTATTAAAAACCTGAAATACATCCAAGGTTTTTCTGGACTTATTACCAGATGTACTGCATTATTTTGTTTTGTTAGGGTTTTGGCAATATCCCTTTAGCAAGTTTACACATTTTTCAAAGATAAAAAAATTATATTAATCCACGGAAATATAGGCAGCATTTGGAAAAGGAACAATCAAATCTGGATTCCTTAAAATCCACAGCCTATTACTATCCATTAATAGCGATTCCTATCTTATATGTAATTCCTGGCAATCTCGTCCTTCAGATGGGACACGTTTCCAACTATTTGTTCCAAGTGGACTTCAGAGATCCCATGGAACTATCCAAACAGGGAAAGGAATTTCCCCTGGTGTCCTGACCAGCAATCCCCGCAAATATTGTTCATTCACTCCATGACTGTGTGTGGGGCATTACGGTTTGCAAATTGCCTACCACCTGTTAATCTACAAATACGCAACAATTTTCATTGATACCAAGTCTTTTGCTAGTCAGCATCTCTGAGACAGCATTTCAGAGTCCTTAACAGTCGCATAGCTTGATGTTGAGCTGGAGAGAGGAGCTAAGCCTTCAGTACACAGTGGATCCTTGTATTTGATATAGTACATAATACACATAGTGTAATGCAGAGTTACTACATTTTACAAATCCTGTGAAGCGCTTTGAGATGTCTTCTGACATGATAGTTGCCATATCAAATCCAAGGATTATTATTTCATTGTTATTATTCCTTTCAAGCAGATCTTTGTTAACTTGATAGTTTTGCTTGTTTATGTGGAGTGTAGACGTGTAAAGAAAGCCCAAGTAAAAGAACTAGCAATGTCAGGATGTCTTAACAGAAGTTATAATTCTTTGCTATAAATGTGACTCAAGAGATTAGAAACTGTAATCTAGTTACTGTAATCTGCTGCTATGGAAACTGCTGCATTGTAGCATTATCACTGATCTGGAAACCATTAAATAGTTTGAGGCTTTATGTTAAATTGGTGAACTGAAACACCCTTGGAATCTGTAAATGACAATAAGAGTTTCTTCCCTGTCAATTTGGAATATTTGGAAATTCTACCCTCACTGTTAACTTTTGGAAAACGAATCAACAGATGCGGGAGACTAGGGGAACTAAGGGATCTTGGTTATAAAAGGCAATATTCACCAAGACAAAACTCTCCAGAATTCATGTATCCAGTGGCTCAGAAGGTCAGAGCACCTGAAAATACCAAATTTGGAGCTGAAAGGTAAACGTTAAAGTGAAACAGAACTCTTCAACCATAAAGGTACCAGACTCAATCCCAATCCTGTGTTAGATTGGGACGTCCTCCTTGGGACGTCCTCCCGACATGAAAGGTGTTCTAAGAATGTAATTTTGTTGTTGTAAAATATTTGATCTCGGCAATGGTGAGACAATTGACCTCAATGGCTTGAAAAGGGAAGAATTAGATTCCCGCTGCCAATTGCTATCCAATAAATTCTGCTGGATATGAGGTAAGGAGTGGCTGTGGTTCTCCCAAAGTGTTACATTGACCACCATGTTGCTTAATTTGGTTGACTCATGAAGAATGATGATTTGGGTAAGATTGTGATAATACCCAAATCCTAACCCTGAGATAATCATAAATGCATTTGATATAGTGCCTATTCACATAATATTAATAATAATTCTTGCATTTGATATAGCGCTTTTCATGTCTTCTAGACATCTCAAAGCGCTTCACAGAATATTCTGTAAAGTGAATTGACTGTATATTTGTGGGAGAAACGCGGTAGCCATTTGCGCACAGCAATGTCCATAGATAGTCATGAATTGAGTGACCAAATTATAATAATTTTTTGGGAGGGATTTTTAGGCTTGTGGAGTAAGGAAACTTGCCCAAGGTTTCACAATGCCGGGACTTCAACCCAGGTCTCTTGTTTGTGAGGCTAGTGCTCTAACCACTATCCTTTATCGAGATGTCTCAAAGAGCTTCACAGCATTTTACTGTAAATGTAATGACTCCATATTTGATTGCAAATGTGGTGTCTAATTTGTGCAAAGCAATGTCCCACAAACAGCCATGATATAAATGACCAATTTTATCTGGTGGATTGTTTGCAAGAACACTGGGAGAAACTCTTTTTGAATAGTGCCATGGGAACATTAACATCCACCCGGACAGGAAGACAGAATTTTGGTTTTCATGTCTCATCCAAAGGATGGGACCACCGATGATACAGTGCTGCCCACACCTTGCATTGTGAGACACAAGTGGAACCCATTGAACTGTACAATTTAGGAGAAAATTATTGCTCATCAACTTCTCACATATTAAAACATTCAATCTCTCCCACCTTCCACCTCACCCCTCTCTCCCTCTCACACATACACACACACACACACACACATACACGCACAAGAAGGGGCAGATGTTGTTTTAAAGGGTAGATCAGCCTGAACTAAAACAGAGGACAAGCTGAATGATCATGTGGCAGTATTATCTCTTTTCCTGCTGACAGATGTGGAATTTCCCAGCATACAGCACTGAAGTTACATCTCATAGCGTCCAAAGGAATGTTTTCCACATTGTGCACTTCTTCAAACGTGGTGATGTGAAGATAGACAGGAAATTTCTGTTGCAAACATTTCCTGGGCCAGGAACTGCCAACAAAAACTGTGGAGGATCGTAAAGTTCCCGTGAGGTCTCCACGTCAAATCAGGATTAAATGTGAGCCGCTATGGCTATTACTCCTCAGTAGCTCAGTTTGTCAGAACCCCAAATTCATAAGAGTTTGACTTTGCCTTCATTCTACTGAACCTCACATCCTCAGAGGAGCCCAAAGTCAAGATATCGATTTAACTCAAATTCTTTTCCAAAGAAATGAGAGGAGGTCAGATTTCAGACATTCCACCAAGCGTCCTCTCTGTTCTACTTGGAATAATGCTTCTACAGCCAAAAAAGTGAAATGCTTCTCATATCATGTCACTGAAATTATCTTGCAATAATTATCCTTCCTAATTTTGCACCTGATCACTCAGTGCATTCAGAAGTAGTTCAGATGTTGAAAGCTCTTTGTCCTGCTTGATCTCATCCTTCCAGGTCACCCCAAATCTCGTTTAAAAGCCATAGATTTCTTATTACAAAATGGTGTGAAAAGATTGCTATTTTTACTGATTAAAGTGAATGACTTTTTTATCGCTGTAAAAAATTGCAGCAGAATTTTTAAAATTGGATTTACAAAGCTGAGAGATCAAACTGGCAGGTACTCTCAGCAATAAAATGTTCAGTTACAAAGGCAGGTAATAACATTTGGATATCATCCTTGCATTGCTCTACACAAGTATCAAAGCAGATGTCAACAGCAATTTGTCAAGATTTACACTCCAGGGTGCATTACACTTAATGGACTATTGATTATTTATAAATCTTGAACTTATCCAGTGTGTTACCACTTTGTTGAGATGTCTCAAACCGCTTCACAGGATTTACAACATCCAGTGACTGTGTATTTTGTAAGCAAATATAGCAGCCAATCTGCATATAGCAGTGTCCCAAAGTGGCCATGGAGTGAGTGACCAATTTTATTGCAGTACATGCAGTACATTTGAGATGTCCAGAAGGTGTGAAAAGCACTATAACAAAATGCAAGGATTATTATTATTATAATCTGAAGGATGGCATCCCCAACATTGCAGCACTCCCCCAGTACTGTGTTGGAATGTCAACCTAGTTTATTTCACCATTTAAATATACATTCCCTGAACTCATAAAAGGAAGGAAAACCTGAAGCAATTGTTTTATTGCAAAACTTAGGATTCCGTCCATTCAATTAGTGGGAATGTTTTAAAGCACTTTATTTATCTGTATGGAGAATTCTGCACTCATTCACTAACATTCCCACCATATGCCTTTAGAATAATGAACAGTCCAAGTCTCAATTGTCTTGCAGTTGAATGTCAGGTTCATCATTGTAATTAATCTGTTGTGATGAGGATAAAATGTGAATGAACTGTAACTGGGTACAATGAATCTCTCACATTGATTTAGCAGTAATAAAATTGGATTGTCACTCAGATTGTTTAAGTAAGTAAATGAACGAACAGCCACAGCAGCAACCTGGCCTCATCATGTGTGGCACACTCACATATTTGGATAATTGCCTGAACCCACACAAAAAATAAGTCCATTTGATCCATTGGTGAATGCACTTACGTTGATCAGGGACCTCACAAGATCATAAGATTAGTTTGGATGAAGAAGCTATAATGTAATGAAGCTGCACCACTTCTGTTTAACACAGTATATTTTACAGTACAGTTTATATTTGTATATAAAGTGCCTTACATTTGGGAAGAATATCTTAAATTACATGACAATGCTGAATGAGCACTTGAGTGGGGAGTGGAAGTTGAGGGGCTGTCAAGGGGAATGGTGACAAAAACAAAAACAAATTACATTTGTGAAGCACCTTTCACATTGTGAGGATGTCCCAAGGCATTGGACAGTCAGTGTTTCAGACGTGAGCTGGGATCGGAGAGGGTGGAGGGAAGGGAGGGGAAGGCGGCTGACCGATGGCATTGTCAAAGAGGAGGGGATTGAGGCAGAATGTGAAGGAAACCAGAAAGAGGGTGAGGCAGAGGGATTGTAGGATGGAATTCCAAAGGTTGGGGGTGGAATGATTGAAGGCTCGCCTGCCATCGGCTGAGCGAGTGGGTCGGGGAACATGGAGCAGGCCAGAAACTCCTGAGTGGAGGGAGCCATGGAGGGCTTCAATGGTAAGGACCAGTATTTCGAATTGAATCCTCTGGGTGATGGAAGCCAGTGGAGTTCAGTGAAATGGAGGTGATAGGGTGATAGGGTCGTGCAGTCAAAAAAATATGTTCTGAGATGTATCTTAATAATATTGAACTGATTAAATCAACCACAAACAAAAGGATATGTCTAGTTTTAGCTTACATTTGCTTCAGCCCGTCATTCCTCTAGAATCCTTCCAGACCATTTCTACCCAGACAATGATAACAATGTGGAACTCCTGGTTGGAAGCATGTAAAGAAGAACGCATCAATTCATTTAAGAAGAAACTCAATCCATACCTGAGGGAGAAGGGAATAGAAAGATGTAGGAGAGGGGCTTAGGAGGAGTGAAAGTCCATTTGGCAGATGTACACCAGCACGGACTGCTTAAGCCAATTGGCTTGTTTCAGTCTATGTAATTCTAGACGTGATGTAAATTTACTGACTAAGGTTCACATTTCATTAGTAGAAAAAACATGTATTACATATTTGTAATTAAACCAAAATTTTGTCTGCAAGTACAGGTTGATTTTAAAGGCCCCTTGGCACTATTCAAAAAATGAACGCAGTTTCTTCCAGTGTCCTGGCCTATAATCCTCCAAATAACAGTTCCCTCATAGCTGTTTCTGGGATATTGCTGAGCGCAAACTGGCTGTCCACAAAATATACAGTCAAACCACTTCGGAGTATATTGCACTATATTCTATGAAGCATTTTGAGGCGTTTGGACAAAATGATTAGGTGCTATATCAAATGCAGGGTTTGTTGTTATTATTATAATTGAAGAGGAGCCCCAAAATGCTTATTATAACAATAGGAGTGGCTAAGATATGCCTTGGGAACCTTAAGGAAATGAGTGAAGTAATAGGTGTGTGTCTGGTTAATATTTTCAAAAGCTCCAAGGATTGCAGGTAGAGAGTAGTTAATCCAATCTGCACATTGAGGAAAAGAAGTGAGACGTGACTCATAGAGTTATACAGTTAGTCTGCGACTGGTAGTTTGGGAAATTGCTCAATAGCATTTGTCAGGATGTTCATCTGAAGAGCTTGGAGGTGATAAAATGTAGGTGGTTGTGGAAGCAGTAGTTCATGCTTCATGAATTCGATGGAATTAGTGGTGTATTTGTTTTATTAGACTAAGCCCACACCATCTCACACCTCTCAGCAAATACAGTAGTAACAGTATAGACATAAATATAACAAAATATGTCATTTAGTGTATCTGGCAATAAGCCAGGGTGTCAGCCTAGCTCGGTTGGTAGCACTTGCGGAAGGGAGTTGTTTTCCAACACCGGAAGTCCTGTATTATTGGATGTGTTGTCCTTCAGATGATGCATTAAATCCAGACCTTGTTTGCCTGTTCAGGTGGACGTTATAGATCCCAGGGCACTATTTAAAAACAGAAGGAAATTCCTTCCAGTGTCCTGGTCAACAATCTTCAGATAAAATGATCATGGCTGTTGGCTGGATATTGCTGTGTGAAAATTGGTTGCCACATCTGCATACAAATACAGTTGGTAGATTTCACAGTAAAACCTGTAAGGCGCTTTGAAAAGTTTCAATGTTGTTACGAGGTGCTTTATCAAAATACAAGGCTTTTTACAGTTTTATTATTTTTTATTATTATTGTAGCACCTTGTAACTTGAATTCCACAATGTAACTTGTATTAACAACAAACAACAACAACTTTGATTTATATAGCGCCCTCCACGCCGGACGGCGTCTCAGAGCGCTTCACAATAACGGATCCCGGGACCGAGCCAGAAGCAGGAGTAGAAAGGTGACCAAAGGTGCGGTCAAAGAGAAAGGTCTTCAGCTGTGATCTGAAACTGGGAAAAGAGGGGGCGAGGTGAAGGGAGTGAGGAAGGGAGTTCCAGAGCCTCGGGGCGTAGTGGCTGAAGACACGGCCGCCGAGGGTGGAGCGGAGGATCCGGGAGATGAGGAGGAGGCCAGACCCGATGGAGTGAAGGCAGCGGATGCTGGTTTTGAGGAGAGAGGAAATCAGAGAGGTAGGGGGTTACAGAGGAGTGGAGGGACTTGAAAACAAGGGTGAGGATCTTGAAGTCGATCATCTCAGGGACAGGGAGTCAGTGAAGTCTGGTAAGGACTGGGGTAATGGGGGAACGAAGCTTGGTGCGGGTGAGTATGCGGGCGGCAGAGTTTTGAATTAGCTGGATTTTGTGGATTGTGGTGGAGGGGAGACCGATGAGGAGGGTGTTGCAATAGTCCAGCCGAGAGGTGACAAAGGCATGGACCAAGGTTTCAGTGGCTTTTGGGGTGAGGTATTGTCAGAGACGGGCGATCTGTCGGAGGTGGTAGAAATCTGATTATCTTAAAATTCAATAAAGTGTGTGAATCCTGTGCAAATCTCCTCAAATAAATGAAACATGTTTAAAGATAATTGTAATGTACTGTACTTGGATTATCAGAGGACATTGGCTAAGGAGGGGATGTTGCCAAGTGATTAGTACAGGGAAAGCATTCGACTGGATCAGGAAAAATTAAGAAGATTCTGTAAGGAATTCCAATGAAATTTCATTAAAAAAATATAAAGCTTTGCTCATCGGTAAAATTATTGTCACTTGTCTTCAGAAAGGCTTGTATTTTTTGGAGAGGCTTCAGAGTACGGTTGCAAGTGGGAATTAAAGCACAAGACTGAATAAGCGCCTAATCCAGAAATGATAAGCGAGGGAAGGAGTGATTCAGGTCTGTAGGATGATGTGTGGAGGGGATAGATGCGCATTCAAAATGTTTTGAGCCTCAAACAATACTGGAATTAGTAATGTTTAGATGAAATCTCCTTTTCTAAGCATAGATTGATATTTGGAGGACACTTAGGAGATAAGTGTGCTTAGGAGCCTACTTTGAAAATCTTTTTATATACAACTTGCGTTTATAGTCTCCTTCACAATGTTCAAAGAACTGAACACAAATTATAAAATGAACAAAATTAGAAAAGAAGAAACGGTAATCTTAAAAAGACTGAAAATGCAACAAGTCCAATTAAAGATCACCATTGAAAGGTTGGTGGACTGTTTTAAAAGAGTGAAACAAAGATCTGCCCAGGAATCCACGTTCGTGGGGATATATTATCAAATCCCCTTTGGAACATCAGGCTCCTGATCTGACCATAGGAATGTCATCTGCAGAATGCATCAGGTTGAAACTGATTAATATTAAACGGTGGGTATGATAGGGCAGGCGACTGCTAAACTTTATGGGGAGGACAAAGCAGATCCATTTAAAAGTCATGTGAGGAATGCTAATACTTCATTGCTTGAGCTATGGGGATAATTGAAGGCAGCAGCAGCAGCTTAGGACATTTCTGGTTTAGTGCAGCAAATTATGCATGTGTGCTCTGGATTATTGTTTCTGTGGATTGGTTTGCTTTTCTTTACTTAGAGTTTTAATTCTATGCATGAATTAAACATTCTTTGAGATTTTAAAAGTGACTTCACTAATTCATATGTGGTCACAGGCACCATATTTTCACAAACTGTGATTTAAATTTCTAAGCAAGTAATAATAATAATCCTTGCATTTGATATAGCGTTTTTCACATCTTCTAGATGTCTCACCATTACCTCACCCCTAAAGCCACTGAAACCCTCATCTATGCCTTCATTACATCCCGGCTTGATTATGCAAATACCTTGCTTGTCGGCCTTCCCAATTCCTCCCTCCACAGGCTGCAGATAATCCAGAACTCTGCAGCCCATGTCCTCTACCATTCCAAACTCCCAGGTGATCCCATCTCCCCCATCCTTGCTGACTCCATTGGCTCCCCATCATCCAGAGGATCCAATTCAAGATCCTGGTCCTCACATTTAAAGCCCTCCACAACCTCATTCCACCCTACATCTGTGACCTCCTATCCCCTTACCAACCTGCCTGCCTCCTCCATTCACTAGGCTCTGGCCTGCTCCACGTCCTCCGAACCACCCGCCCAACTATTGGCGGGTGAGCCTTCAGCCATTCTGGAACCTCTGGAACTCCATCCCGAAGTTCCTCCGCCTCGACCCCTCCCTAGCCTCCTTCAAGTCTCACCTCAAGACTCTCCTCTTCGATGGTCCCATCAGCAACTCCTTTTCCCCCCCACCCCAACTGTCCTCAGCTCAGTTATTGATTCAGTTATTGACTGAATCAATGACTGTCCAGCACCTTGGAACGTCCTCCTGATGTGAAAGGTGCTATACAAATGTAATTTTGTTGTTGTTGTTGTCTCAAAGCGTTTCACAGAATATTCTGACTGTATATCTTTGTGGGCGAAATGCAGCAGCCAATTGTACATAGCACTGTCCCACAGACGGTCATGGATTGAAATGACCAATTTATTACAGTATTGTATTTTTTGAGGGATTATTATTAGGCATGTGGGGTAAGGAAACTTGCCTAAGGTTTCGCCCTGCCTGGAATTGAACCCATGTCTCTTGCTTGCAAGGCAAATGCTCTAACCACTGAGCTACAGGTCATGAAGGTGAATGTAATAATAATAGATATGAATGTATAAATGAATGTATAGCTGATGGATTTATTGAGTCTGAGTCATGTATTTAGATATAAATTTAGGTGCATTATTACCACAGAATCCGTGACAATATATATGAACCGCGCACAATTTTTTGGAGAGACAGACTCAGTGGGTTAAGTGGCCTTTACTCATTATAAAGTTTGTATTCATATTCTTTTAGAAAAAAAAATTGTGAAGACAAACAAATAAAGTATTGCGGACACAAATTGCATTCCAACATTTTCTTCAAAATGAAATGTCCATGGGACAAATAAAGTCTCATTTTTCATCACAATCATGAGAGACTGAGTAATTGAGATCACAAACAAACAAACAAAACTTACATTTATATAGCGCCTTTCACGTCGAGAGGATATCCCAAGGCGCTGATGAATTGGACTGTTCACATTGGACAACTTAAAAAGTTTCAAAGTCAAGCTTTCAGCCACAGACAATTATATATTTTTGTGTTCAGTAAATTGTGCTCTCCACCCGAGATCTAAAGAATAATTCTGCTGTCTGGTTTAGTTTAAGTTAGTGGGAAGATCTGAGTTTGTTTTGATGATTCATTACAATATGGCAGAAGTCACGTATGGCGCACAACAGAGGAACAAATCAAGCTGAACTAAATGGGCTAAAATTGGACCTGGGAACATTCAGTTAATTTGATTTAAAGCAGTTAAAACAAACTTCAATTTTGTTTATCAAATCCTGATTCAAAAATGCCTTATCCCATTTATCCACCCTCCTCACTCCCTCCAGTTCCTTCTCAAAACTGTTGTGAAATATGTCCTGGATCTCTGCAGGAAATTCAGTCTGAAATTTTGCCATGAATTATAAATACAATTTAAGACAAGATTATAGAGGGCTTAGAAACACTACATTACAGTAAATATGTTTTTTCTAAAAACGGATATTTCCATTCACCCTAAGGTAAATGATCCTAAATGAGACGTCTAGAAGATGTGAACAGTGCTATATCAAATATACAAAGATTATTATTATTATCCTAACTCTTAAGACCTGACTGTAATGAACAACAGAATAGTTAACTCAGTGGAGCAGTTAAAGTAAAGTGAGTTACAGAAACTGTTCATCACCTTTCTCACATGAAGGAACAGTCCACATTCTATGAATTTGCCTTCTTTCTGCCCACCCTGCAGGTTGCAGGTTTCCCTTTGCCTTTCACGTAGAGGCTTCTCCTCCAGAGTTGTCTTGCTCATTTACTCCAGGAGACTTTGTAATGGAAAGAATGTAAATCTCCAGCCCTGACAGGTGAAGAACAGTTTGAAAGGGTGCATTCAGCACAGTGAAATATGATGTCTGATATCATTAAAACTATGCTTCTGTCAGCTAAACTATGAGGGGGTGTTTGAGACCCAAGCGGTGGAATTTAACTTTTACATGATGGTGGGTGGGAGGGGACGAAGGGAGAGCAGATGCATCATTTTGTTTTTAAAAATGAGGAATTAGACAAGGTGGGGTGGGGGGATATGGGGGTGGGGGGGAACTCTAGTAGGGAACTGGAGATCTTCAACTTATTTCAGGTATTTCCAATTCTGTGTTTTTAAACTTTTTTTTTAACTAGTTTGTCATGCTACAAAATAACCAACATGTAAACCAAGGCCCATATCATTTTTGCTTATTCAACATTTTGTGATTTTTTTCCAGAAAATAACCGCTGGAATCTATGTTGTTTTTGTTATAACATAACATTGAGTGTCTGTGGAACTGTACTATATTGGAAGAAAAATGAATTCACCATCTTCAAGAGGTGACAGAATTTTTTGGGGGGGATATTGGCAAGGGATTAAAAAAAAAATTAAATAATGGAAACTGGGAATGGGTTGAACTGAATTCTAAACCACAAATGACCCAAACAGATTAATTTACTTCACACAAGAATGTGATTCAATTTGGATCACTTTATGTTTGACTTTGTCAATCTGTTTTTTTTAAATAGAGACAAATGCAAGCATACTTGAAAGTCTATACAGTATTTCAATTTCTATACTTCATTCTTTGTAATGCGAGAACTGCATCATATTGAGAATAGATGGGTTTGGGGGAGGGAGGAGAATTTCAACAACACACAATAAATTACATGCGTGTAGCATCTTTCATGTCACAAGATGTTAAATTTCACCTGTTATGCTGAAGCCCAATCCATACTCAAAGTGTAAGTTGTCATGAATAGCATCGCTCACATTAGAATAAATCAAGGCACACATCAACCTTGGGGAACCCCAGCACCACGCTTCAGAGTATCCAATCCAGACTAAGATGTGTTATCTACACATAGAAATTTCCTTGTGTCTGGAATCGAATGTGCACTGCTTCTTTGGAGGGACGCACCCTGCTTATTTGATTCCGAAGAGTATTGCAATAAAAACAATAACTAATACATTTGTAGAGTATATAGCATCTCGTTGGTGGAGCTTGCTGCTGAACCAGAGAAAGGTACTGTCAAAGATGAAGGTCAATCTGAGGATAGAAGGAGCAAGGTGAAGGGAGGGATTGAGGCAGAGAATTCCAGAGTTTTGGGGCGTAGTGGCTGAAAGCACAGCCGGCAATGGCGGTGCAAATACCAACACAAATACCTGCACGTAATATGCTCTGGAATTAAGTAATGAGAGTGCATCCCTCCAGGGAGACAGTATGCATTCCATTCCAAGCACAAGAATTTCCACATGTAGGTGGGATGAATGAAACTCTCAGTCTGGTTAGAAAATTCTTAAGCATCGGGAAATGGTTTTCGGCATGTGTTAGACCAAAACAAATTCTAGGTGCAGGCTAAAATTTCATAGTGATTGAAGCCAATTTCATGTCGGGTGAATGTTTCAAAGCACCTCACAGAAGTTACTGTCAAATGCAGGGGGTGTGTATTTGACCCCAAACAGCCCTGAAACAAATGACCGCTTGTTATTTTGTTGGGGGTTGTTGGCCAGATTATCTGGAGAAACATTAACGTTTTGAGTTTTAAGGGAAAATGGAATTATAGGCTGAGAATAGCTTCAACTTGAGGTCTCCAAGGACTGTTGGCACGAGTGGAAGAGGAAAGAAAAGGCAAGATAATTGAGAAACAAAACACATTCCTTTATTTCCTTGTAGGCAAGAGATGCACATTGAATATGGCGGTGCGAAAATGGAGAGTAAACTGGATCCAGACTAACTGGATTAAATATGCAATTTTTCATATGTATTGAATTCTGCATTTTGTAATGCAACAGAGGAGGCAGAAGGTTTCAGAGGTTCATAGAAATTCAGGCAAGAGCTGACAAGAGGAAATGACTGTTAACATTCAAAGAAAACTGCCAAACTGCAGGAAAAAAAAGTGTGAGATTATTCCTCACTTAAACAAATCTGATTTGAAGGGTTGCACTTTTTAGATGGTGGGACAGAGATTCCACCTGGCTCTAGATGTACCCTGGAAACATAATGTTTCACAGTTTCCAGAAATGATCAAATTCTCAAACCAAATTTTAATATTGAAACCAGTTTTCTGTCAGTTCTTTTAAGCACTACAACTGAGATAGGTTGCCAATGAAGGCCAGCATATTGGTCTCATTCAAAAAGAAGTTTGATTCTGTGATGAGAGGATGGTAGGTTGAGTGTTCTGGAGAAATGTGATCAGGTGGGTTGAAGAAGCTTTCTTCATTTGAACTGATCTTGTGATCTCATGGAATAGAATAAGAGATATCCTCCTTATTGTGGCTTTCAGCAGTTAATTAGCCTTAAGACCCGTCTCAAAATGTACTACACTTTCATTCATGATTCCTTTCAACTGGCTCCCCCAGCTAGTTTCCCATCTGGCATTATCAGGCATCTTTGAGACATCCTCCCAATATGAAAGGTGCTATTTCAATGTAAATTGTTCTGTAAATTGTATTATATTAAACATAACTATTATAGTTTCTTTGGAAAAAACTGTTGCTTCATGAGTTCATAATCCAACAATCTGTGACTTTTGCCAAACCGAGGTCTTTTCCTTCTGAAATAATTTTTTCTACTGACTAATGCTGTGAAAACAGATAATTCTGTTGATTGTTTCCATAATTTTGATGCCAGATGTTGAGATGTTGCTGATTATTGGAAGAAATTGAAGGATAAAAGGAAAGTTTTCATCATGACCAGCTTGGGTGCTGGTCAGTTGAACAAATTTCACTTGGTTTCAACCTAGATTGGCTTTCACAGACATGAAATAAATTCATCATGTTTTTAACTATGTTGAAAGACAAGCTGCCATTTAATTGCATACCAAATACACAGGTTGAGATTGTAGATGAAATGATTCATACAGATTCCCTCTTCATAAATATAACCAGAACGTTGTTTGAACAACACCTAGCTATTATTGATTCTAGATGCTCCATCACACATCTCCACACACACACACATACACACACACACAAGTTTGTTGTTTCTGAGGCAGTATTCAAGAATTATGGACTGAATGTTTAAATGGTTGAAAGCAAGAAAATGCTTTTTCAATGACTAAATCTAAAGGTGAAACATATCTCACATACTCAAGGCAACTGTTGCTTGGCTTCATCTGATGCATTAAAAAACACACACTCTGAGCTCAACAACAACAACTACAAAATTACATTGATAGAGCACCTTTCACGTTGGGAGGACATCCCAAAGGCACTGAACAATCAGGGGTTGGAACCCGAGAATGGGGGAGGGACAGGGTAGGGGAGAGGGGAGGGTCTTGAAACAGGCCTTGAAGGAGGCAAGGGAGGAAGCGAGGCAAAGGGATTGTGGGATGAAGTTCCAGAGTGTGGGGGCAGAGAGGCTGAAAGCCGGGCTACTGATGGTAGGGTGGGTCGAGCGGGCAGGCTGGCAACGTGGAGCAGAATGGAGCCCACTGAATAGAGGGACGGGCAGGTTGATTGGGAGTCAGCAGGTCGAAGAGATGGGAAAGGGCAAGGCCGTGAATGGGCTTGAAAATGAGGATGAGGATCTTGAATTTGATCCTCTGATGGATGAGGAGCCAATGGAGCCGGGCGAGGGTGGGTGTGATGGGATTGCAGAGCCTGGTGCAGGTGAGGACATGAGCTGCAGAGTTTTGGATGATCTGTAGCTTGTGAAGCGAAGAGCTGGGAAGGCCGATGAGGGGGAAGTTTCCGTAGTCAAGCTTTGATGTGACAAATGCATGGATGACAGTTTCGGCAGCCTAGGAGGTGAGGCAGTGGTGGAGATGGTGGAAGGCAGTGCTGGTTATGGCGCGGATGTGGGATTTATTAACCACCGAGGGACATATTTCTCCAGCTTTCAGAACTTACACTAAAACAAATATTCTAGAAATCATTATACTTTATTGAGAGTATTCTGATATGACAAGAAAGATCACACTTCTGAAGTGATTGAAACAATCAATGTGTATTTCCTGATCTCCATGTGTGTTCTTTGATCCACATGTCTGTTTTCTGGCTGCCAACTGTATTTAAAGGAAAGCTGGGCAGATACTTGTGTTGCAGAGGTTTTAAGGGGTATGGCAAAACTGTGAGGAATTGAGATTCCCAAGATCTTTCAAGACCTCTGCTGGAACAGACTTAATGGTCTCCTATTGTTCCTGCTTTCCTATGTCCCTATTCTTCTTAATTCCACAGTTAGTGTTTTGTACTCAAAATAAAAACAGTCTAATATTTGTAGGAATGATACTCAACTGGAAAAGACCATTGCTAGACATCTGGCAGGCATCAAAATAACACACATCCAATTCTAAAAATAATAACTAATCCTACAGTATTATTCATTTGGCACAGCAAATCTCCAAGTCTTACTGCTGGACAGAATTGATCTGAAGAGTGTAAACCAAGAAAATGGCTTTGGAGCTATGAAGCAGTCACGTCATGTGCAATCTGCTCTGTGGTGGACTCTGCACAACCGATTCAATTTACTGAGGGTTTGCAGCTTTTCCATACTGATTGACTTTATGGAAGTGCGGTGAGCATGTTCAAGGGGGAGATTTGGGTCTGCCATTAGCTAAACTGCTCTGAAGTGTTAGTTTTATAATACTAACCTTCCTGTTATTTAATGTGTGTATGTGCCTTTCGTTTGAATTTCCATTGGAATTTCCATTCCTTCCATTTCCATTCCATTTAGCATGCCTTTTCTGAAGCTTTTATTAAAATCCAGCCTATTTGGAACACATTGGGGCAAATGGCAATTTACTGATGTCAAAATGTCTGCTTTTATTTTGTTTGTTGACTTGCTTCTCAACATAAAAGATGGCATAAACTCAGAAATAACATAATACTAAATAAAGTAGATTGTTGGAATTGAAGCCAAAGTCTCCATCTGGCACTGCATGAAGCCAGCCATTCCTGACAGTTCATTGGAAGAAACAGTCATATAATAGTCACATAAACTTCAAGAGAGGTGCCTGAATACAAAGTAGTCCACTCAAGGGGATGAAATGAGCTAAGCACTCAAGAGCAAGGGCAAGGCTATTGCTTGCTGTTCTGGAGGCCACAGGGATTTAATATAGGTTTCCTCCACCACTGGCCTCCGACCATATCTCACCCCCAATACAACCAAAACCCTGTTTGATGCTTTTGACACCTCCCATTTCGATTTCTCCAATGCTCCCTTTAGCTTGGCTCCACCACTCACAAAATCCAATTCGTTCAAAACTCTGCCACCCGTATCCTCAACCCCATCAAATTCTTCAACCCCTTCATTACAGTCCATCATTACCAGGCTCTAATAACAACAACAACAACAATTTACATTTATAGAGCGCCTTTCACGTCGGGAGGACGTCCCAAGGCGCTGAACAGGAGGCGTGTGACCCGAGCTGGGAGGGGAGTGTTTGGGAAGGGGTGAAACACGAAGGGGAGGTAAAAGAGTTCGGGGTGGAACAAAAGGCATGATCGAAGAGGAAAGTCTTCAAACCGGCCTTGAAAGAGGAAAGGGAAGAGACGAAATGGAGGGATTGAGGGATGGCATTCCATAAGGTGGGAGCGAAGAAACTGAAGGCCCGGCCTCCGATGGTGGGGCGGTTCGGGCTCCTTTGTGCAGCACAGATTGATTTTAAGATCCTCACCTATAAATTACTTCATGCCCTAGCATATACATCTCAAACCCTCTCACACCCCACTTCTCTATCCACCTCATTTGTACAGCCGCTCTGACCTAGTGCACACCTTTCTTCCCCTCCCCTCCATCATCAGCAACCATGCATCAGCAACTACACACACATATATTGCTTGATAACTTTTCAGTTTAAAAAAAGTCATAAGATATATTTAACATCCAACAATGCAAAATTGATCACATTTAAAGCAAATAGCAGTTCAGAGGATTTTCAAGATGGTGACAAAAGGGATGCCAAAGAAAAGACGAATATAGTGCTGGATGGGGCGTTATTTGATGACTTAATGTTAGCAGAATGCAAGCATATTGCTGACATCTGGGACTTCCCTGAAGAGTTAGCAGGAATAATTAAAAAATATACATTTTTCATTTCTCTTTTTCTGTTTGTTTTGTCGCCATGCCAAGTGGGCCCCATCTTAGATTAGCTCAATGGATCATTTTGTATCTATATATGTACAAACAGACAACATAAATTGGAAATAAAGTGGGAGAATTGATCCCTCACATTGTTATATATTAAATAGGGGTGATAATTGATTGAGATGAATAGGTTATAGTCATACCTTTTGTAGGCAGATGGGTTAGAAAATCCTCCAGACACCTTGGAGAAGGATTCAAAATGAGCCAAAATGTGTGATTTGAAAGCCTAGCCAATGGTTCTTTAGATCCCTCAGTTCAGTTCTTTGTTGGCAAGTCTGCATGATGTGACTTCCTAGGGCTGCACGTGCAACCCAGCTGCAGAATCCAATCAAGTGGCTGTTGTTAGAGAACATAGATAAAATATTTGTGCAGAAACAGATGATCATTTGACCTTGGGGTTGAGCCATGCTTGCTTAGGATGGTCAGAAGATATCCCAGACTGCATCAACAGCAACAACATGCAGTTTGGGACATCCTCCCGACGTGAAAGCAGCTATACAAATGTAATTTTGTTGTTGTTGTTATAAGGAAGATAGTGTCATGGAACATAGTGTCTTTGAGTGCTGCACAGGAGCGGGATTGGACACAAAGCAAGGAAGGGGGAGGATGTGACCATAGGTGAAAGAGATAGATCTTAAAGTAGGTCTTAAGTTGGAATTTAGAGGTAGATAAAGAGGGAATCAAATGAAGGGAGTTTAATTAGTATTACACTGTTAGTGGAATAATAATAATAATAGTCCTTGCATTTGCTATAATACTTTATTACATTGTTGAGACATCTCAAAAGACTTCACAGAATATGAATGACCAAATAATTTTACTTTTTGAAGGGGTTATTACCGCAGGATAAGTGATCCAGCAAACAAACGGAGGATAGAGGGAGGTTAGCGGAAAAGAAACATGGCTGGATTTTGATGGTTTAAAAAGGAATTCATTCAAATGGAATGAATTGAAAATCTTGATGAGGTTTTGCATGAAACATCACAGATATAAGCAGAAAACCTGAACATCTTAGAAACCAGACTCTTGGTATCTGATAGACAAGAAAGGGAATGTTAACCAAGGACACCGATTGTCCTAGAGACACATTTTAAGAGTTTTGAAGGAAGGGAGAGCACAAGATGACAAAGTTCCAGATAGTGGAGGAAGCATAGTTGAGAGCTGAGCCGCTACTGACAGCACAGAGTGAGTGAGGAAGTGTCGTGTGGAGAGGTGCTTTATGTTGGTAAACTGTGTCGCTACTATTTTACTTTACTATGTTGCATACCCATTCTCTACAGATTTCCACGTGAAACCATTTACAATTAGTACAAACCTTGACTGTTCCAGCCGTGTGTTCTACAGTGAACCCCCAAAAATGTAAAGTTGAATTAATATTTAAGCAGAGATTACATAACTTCAAATTAACCGATGAAAGTTTTGCTGAAACCTCTTGTTTTAAAAAGCTTGCAAGTGGTGCCAGATTGATTTACATCCTGTAGGTAATCATTTTGTAGCTGTAGCTCAGTGGTTAGAGCACTCGCCTTACAAGTCGTTGATACACTGGGAACATATATTCATTTAATGTTGCGATGTTCGCTATTACGTTGTTAGCCAGCGCGTGGAAAGGGCGATGAAGCTCGGAGGGAGCCGGGTCGGCAGTAAAAGAGTGAGCCAGCCGTCAGTGAGTGAAACCGGCAGCAAATGAGACCAGCAGTGAGTGAGACCAGCCAGGCCTGCAGCGAGTGAGACCGATAGCAAGTGAGTGAGCTGCGCAGGCGGTCAAGGAGCGAGTATAATGCTTTTTTAAACAGAATTTTGACGAAAAATGTTGAAAAGAACCTAACTCCAGTTTTTACATTCATTCTTATGGAAAAAATGTATTCGCTTAACATTGTTTCGCTTAAAGTCGCACTTTTCAAGAACCAAACTACGATGTTAAGCAGGGTCTACCTGTATTCAGTATCTGTGATTCTGCGCCAAGCTGGAAAATGGCTTGGCTGCGATGTCTGATCCGGAATTGAATAGAGACTAGTACAACAGTAACAACGTACATTTATGCAGTGGCCTTCATATGGGGCAGCATTTTAGGGGATGTTCCAAATAAATCCCAATTTCCACCAGATTTACACTTTTCTGTGTTAACATTTTCTCCCTGATTTTCATCAGTTTTGTCTGAGAATGTATAAAGTGTAATATATATATGTAAATAGTTTGATGTCATGGAAGGAGGTAGGGTAGGTACCCTGGAGTGATGGAATCAAATGGGCTGAAGGGCCTTCTTCACTTGAACCAATGTGTGATCTTATGAAATGATTATCTATACATAAAATACAAGTTGGGCTTGTTGGCTGTATTAGTATTTGAGAATGTGGGCGAGGGATTGGTTACTGTCACTTCTATTAATAGAGCACTTCTGCTAATAGAGAGGCTAGAGAAGCTAGTATTATTCTCCTTGGAGCAGAAAAGATTAAGAGGAGACTTAATAGAAGTTTTCAAAATTGTCAGGGGATTTGATAGAGTGAACAAGGCAAAACTATTTCCATTGGTGAGTGAGTCGGTAACCTAAGGGCACTGATTTAAAATAATTGTTAAAAAAAACAGAGGTGAGGTGGGGGAGTGGGATTGATTTGGAAAGATCTTTTCAAAGAACCGGCACAGACACAATGGGCCGAATGGCCGCCTTCTGTGCTGTATAATTCTATGATTCTATGATAAATAACAGTCGTTGAAGTTAATTTATGTCAACTGGAAGCCTTGCATTCAAAATCGTTTCAAAACCAAAGCAAAAACATTCTATGTTTCCCTCCTCATAGCTTTCCACTCTTCAAAGTTTGGCTTGTCTCAGACACAGAGGCGCAATAGACTCCAGTTTTGCACAAAATTTATGTCCTTAAGTATAACTGAGAAGACAGTATCTCCAAGCAGTTTATAACTGAAATGTGCTTCTCCGAAAATTAACCCATTCTTAATTCCACAAAAAAATTGTGTCTTTTTTATTAGAACTGAGAAGGCTAAGGGAGGACCTAATGGGGGAAGTTAAGAATAGGAAGTTTTAAAATACTATAACAATTCAGAGTTCCAGAGTTCCAGTTGGGGCCATGGTGGCTGAGAGGTCACTTTCTGATGGTGGGCTGAGCAGGAAGGTGGCACAAAGGAGGTCAGGATTGTAAGGGTAGAGGAGGCAAGAGATAGGGCGCGACAAGGATCTGAAGGCATTTGTAGGTGAGGACGAGGATCTTAAATTTAATCTGCAAGAGGATTGGAAGCCAAGAGAACTGCAGATGACAGTAATGGTCCGGCAGAGCTTGATGTGGGAGAGAATACGTGCAGTGGAGTTCTGATAATGTGGATCCCCCGCCTTGTCTCCTTTCTCCCTCTTTCGTGTCCAGCTGAAGATCTTCCTTTTTGACAGGTCACCTCTACCCCTCTTCAAGTCAGGCTCCATCACTGTTAAGCACTCTGAGACGCTACCCTGCATGGAGGGCGTTATATAAGTGCAAATTGTTGTTATGCGGTGTCCTCCCGACGTGAAAGGTGCTAAACAAACGTAATTTTGTTGTTATTGTTGAGTGTGTGAAGGGTAGGGCAGGAGAGCAGGGCATTGGAGAAGGCAAAGCTGATGTGAGTGAGTGTTTCGCCTGCAATGGGGAATGAGTGATGGAGGTGAACAATGTCATGAAGATGGAGGAAAGTGGACCTAGTTGGAGCCCGGGTAAAAGTTTTGAAGGAAAGTTGAGGATTTACAAACTGCGTTCGGGATCTGGAGCAAATGACTGGGGAGGTCAACTTGATACAGTTGAGATCTGAGGCGATGAGGTGATGAGGTGCTGGCAGAAGCTGAGCAGAATAGCCTCAGTTTTATTGTCATAAAGTTAGAGAAAGTTAAGCCTCATCCTGGACTTGCTGTGTGATAGGCACATATCAGCATGTATCCTACTTCTTTGGTGCCAATTTTCACATTTAAACTTCGATGGGAAAAAACATGCAGTATAATGTCGACAGTGAATTCCCACAGCAATCAATTTGATAAATGAGGCATTAGTAACATATTGCTGAATTCATCACTTCGAAACTGTTTCGCCTTTTTTTTTCTAACAGTTTCACGTTGTGTTATTTTTATTTCCAAAGTACTTGAAGTAACAGAACTCTTCCAAGTAGTTGCTCCCAGGAGCATTTGTCTTGTTTGTGATGATTTAAAAGTCATATGACTGAATGTCTGTGGTCACTCACTGTCTGTTTTGCTGCAGAACTGGACTACAGAGTATGAAACAGTATCCACAGAGCTATTGTTGACTTGCATTAGACTTGATAAGGGGAATGGAATTGATTGCCATTTAGATGCTAGAGTACAGATATTACATACCTATCAAATAGAAATTTAAAGAGGATACCAGTACTTAAAGAACAATGTTGTGTTACTTTTCAACCTTTTTCCAGACAAAATGCCAGTAAACACATATGAGTGCAGAGGAAACAATCAAACTCAAGTTTAAAGCTGTAATATATTACAATACAACAAATGTTATTCTTAAGCCTATTTTAGGCCACAGTCCAATTGACAACCAAAACAGAGACATGTTGAAGAGAATCCAGGGCTGTGCATTTGCTTAAAGTCAATTCATTTCCCTGCATGTCAAGTAGAGTTCAACATTGCCTTTTATTTTCAATGTATGCTGGGTGTTGTGTTTTGTCCGGGTGAGTGATCTCATGGCTGGGGAAATGGGACATCTTCTTTCTTTCTTTAATCACAGCATCAAGTGTTCCTATGTCAAGTAAAGGCCAGCCAGATATAGAGTGAAGCTGCATGAACAATAGGGTGACTATGGCATTAATCATCACCTCAAATGTACTGTTCTCAGAAGCAGCATTCACGAAACAGCTTAAAGTCCACTTTCGACTGCTCATTAGAGGAGGGTGACTGTCCACAAATACGCAATCACTCCACCTCACAGTAAATTGTCTGAAGTGGATTGGGACATCCTTCTGACTTCAAAGGCACTATACTAAATGTAAGGACTGGGTTTTATTAAGAAACCCTCGGAGCTAGACTTTTTTTTCATGAATGTTAATGTTTCAATCATCTGTGAGCGTAAGTAATTTGATGTGATATATAATGAAGTAACACTAAATCGACCCAAAATTAATTTAGCCTCAACTACAAAACAGCTCCATCTACATCCATGTGAATTTATTTAATTTCCTACACCAATTATTCTTCCAAGGGGTCATCCCTTTGGCAATGCACAGGAGAACAATGAGGCCAAGTTACTGGGATTTGGTCATTTTCGCCTCAGCCTCAGAGATGTATTATAACGGACCCTGTGTTGAGTTACCAATACCAATCAGTTATGAGATAAAATTGGTAGTTCACATCATAGTTTGTGGGATATTGCTGTGCTCCATTGATCAGCACTCTGAGACGCTACCCCATGTGAAAGTTGGTACATAAATGCAAGTTGTTGTTATTGTGCGGAAATTGGCTGATAAAAAATAATTTCCAAAAAGGAACACTTTGCTCTGACAGATATGCACTGACCGAAAGCCAAATCTGTGAAATAAAAAAATGCGTTGGTTTTATATGTTTGATTCAAAAACACTTTCAAATCAATCCAGATCAAAAATCGTTACATGAGATCACCAATGTTGTCCACATAAATGTTTTCAATGAATATGGATCTACGGATTTACGATGCAGATATAGTGATGCAGAAATGTGTGGAAATTATGTATTATCTGATCCTGGAATGTTTCCACTTGCACACTTTGAAAATGCTTGCTGTTCCTCAGGGGGCCGGATTGCTGCAATAAACCACGAGTCATGTGGTGTAAAGGTAATATTGCCCACTTGCATTTTCCACGTGATAAGAGGAGTCCCTGCAGGCAGAAAGGTGCAGACATGTTGCTGAAAGTTAACAGGTTGAAAGTGAGCGCTGGAAAGATAAATGGGTGAACTGATGTCCGAAATGATAGAGAGGAACACAGATTTTCCACTGGAGTGGTTAAGGGAAAATGGATCTGACTTTTTGACTGTCATTTATTCAATGTTGACATAGTCTGTACTATATTTCAATGACAACAGAAGCATTTTACAATTAGGAGGAGTGGGTATGAAGCCAGAGGTTGGATACAGAGCAAAATTGGTGCAAGCCTTCCTTCTGTGTCTTGGGACATCTTCCCAACCTGAAAATGCTATATAAATGCAACTTGTTATTTTTATAGTTCAACGGCTCAGCAACCACAGATCGCATGATAACCAGGCTCAACGTCCTCCGTATTATCACTTAAGCACTTTGAGACGCCTAGAAGATGTGAAAAGCGTGAAATCAAATGCAAGGATTATCATTATTAACAACAACAACAAGTTTGATTTATATACCGCTCTCCATGCCGGACGGCGTCTCAGAGTGCTTCACAATGATGGATCCCGGGCCCAAGTCAGTGGGAGGGAGAAAAAGGTGACTGAAGGCATGGTCTAAGATAAAGGTCTATAGCCGAGACGTGAAACTAGGAAAAGAGGGAACAAGGCGAAGGGAATGAGGAAGGGAGTTCCAGAGCTTTGGGGCATAGTGGCTGAAGGCACGGCCATCAATGGTGGAGAGTACACACCACACAGACTCACAGACAAAGTGGGTGCATCCGAGGTAGTGTGGGTGAGCTGCACATATGCACGGGGTGGTGGGGTGTGGGGGTGGGGGGCTGGGTGCATGTCGAGCGTGGCAGTTGTGCTCAGTTCAATCACCACTGGTATACTTAAAGTCTACTCAGTAGTATTACCTTCCACCCCACTGTCAACAATTCTTTTAAGTTGGATCCAATGCCAACTGCATTTCACATGCGACTGTTATAGCAGTTTAAGAGCTCGTTCATTCAATCTGTTGGGGATATAAACTAAGGTGACAGAGGTGATAAGAGGAAGTGGGAGTACACATGAAAATCTACTTAACTTAGATAATTAACTGAAAATGAAATTGTTTACCAAAATATGTATCCTAAAAGTTTAGACTAAAGTGGCCTTTTATTCAAATAGACTGAAATGTAATCTCTATTGCTGCAAAATGGTAAATTTAACATCACTGATTTTATTGTGGAATAATATAATAATATAATAATACTGTGGAACTCCATCCCGCAGCCCCTCCACCTTGCTTCTTCTCTTTCCTCCTTCAAGGCCGGTCTCAAGACCTTCCTTTTCGACCACGCCTTTGGCTGCCCCACTAACTCTTCCCCCTCTCTTTCCCCTTCCCCCTACTTCGACCCTGCCCCCACCACCTACCACCCCTACCCCGCTCGGGTCCCGACCAGACTGTTCAGCGCTTTGGGACGTCCTCCCGACGTGAAAGGCGCTATATAAGTGCAATTTTGTTGTTGTTGTTGTTTATTGACTCCCAACAGGAGTGGAGACAAACCAAATCCTCTTGATCTGCTTTATTTTTGCAAACTAAAATCAACAGCCATGAACCAAATCTCAGGGTGTGTAAAAGTGTGAACAAAACATCATTAAAACTTTCCAGATCAAATATTGCAATTATTAATACTGTAATAGACATTTTATTCTCTCCACTCCGCTTTCTCGCATCCCTCCTTTGCTCTAGACACTGACTGATAATGGGGTATAGTTCCAAAGGCATAATATGATACCATGGATTCCTGTTAGAATGTTCATCAAATTATCAAGTTATTCGACAATGCTGACTTTTAAGAGGGGATTAAAAAAACATCTCAAAAGGGTAGATCCACAGAGTATAGAGAAAGGCAGACAAATCGGATTGAAAGAGCCAGCACAGACATGAAGGTCTCAATAGCCTTCTTCTGTTCTGTAAATGTTATGGTGCCTGGACTATGGAACGATCACAGTGAAACCCAAACTTGTCATCAGCCTATGTGTCTGATTCCACTTTCCAGCAGAGCTTCTGAAAAGCAATTGGGAATACGAACCTTGGCTGATTTGATTTCCTCTTCCCTTACCCCAGCGGCACTGAGGACACTGATTTGTTAAAGGAACTAGGCCATAATGTCTACAGTAATATAAAAGAAGTCAGACCCAGCAACAACTGGTTACAGTAATGGTAGAAGGGCCAAAATAATAATAATAATCCTTGCATTTAATATACTGCCTTATCATGTCTCTGAGACATCTCTGTGACAATTGCTTCACAGAACTAACTGTAAAGTGAATTAATTGACGCTATATTTGTGAGCAAAACATGGCAGCTAATTGCACACCGCAGTGCTACAGAAACAGTCGTTTGTTGAAGTGACCAATTTAGTGTATTTTAAAAATAAATAAATTATTATCCCTGGAAAAGCAATCCACAAATCAACTAACAACCTGCTTCCGACTTACTACTGTACTAGGTAAACAGAGGGGTGAGGAGTAAGGAGTAAGGAAACTTGCTCAACATTTCGCCCTGTCAGGAATCGAACCCAAATCTCTTACTTGCCGGGCGAGTGCTCTAACGGACGAGTACTACAGGACTTTAAAATGTTCAGGTCTTGCTCGAAAAAAAGCAGGGCAAGTTCTCACAGCCCTGGCGAGCAGCAAGTGGCCTATGTGATATTCAAGGATCAAATTTGTGTCTATTAGTAATTCTGCTAATGGTTAAACACACCACAGCAACAACAATAACAACAAATGAGAGCAGTGAGCATTAAATCAGTTACTGGGTGTGGGCGAAACTTGTCATTTCCCAATAGCAAAATCGCTGAAGAAGCCCAGAGATGTTCCAGCAGGAAGCCTAGTTGAGACTTTCTAAGCTTAAAGTAGTAGCCAAAGATCATGAGATGGGTCCCAGTCATACTATTGTCTCAGAATCGTATAGATCATTTTGCAGTCGGCGTGAACAACAGCTGTGCAAACCTCTGTAGATTGATGGAGTTAGCTACTTTCCTTCCTGTATGTAGATGAGAGCCAGGATTTTCTGTGATGATGAAACCTTGCATGACCATTTGTACAGTACGAGAATCAGCAGTGCTGGTTATTTAATAATAAATTCCTGATTAGCTCCAGTGGCTCTCCCAACTCGTGGATCAAACGCAACAAATTGCATTTATATGGAGCCTTTCACGACAGGAGGATATTCCAAGTCGCTGGACAGTTACGGAGTTTAACCTTAGCTGGGGGTTGGATTTGGGAGGGGTGGAAGCCAATGGGAGGAGGGATGTGGTGGGTAGTCAAAGAGGAAAGTCTTGAGACGGATCGTGAAGGAGGTGAAGGTGGGATGAGGCAAAGGGAATCAGGGATGGAGTTTCAAGGTAGATAGCCCAGCCGCTGATGGTGGCATGGAAAGGACGGAAATGTGAAGCAGGCCAATGCCTACTAAGCACCTGGCACATCTCTACCTCTCCAACCTCCTCACTCCCCAGTCCACCACCGAACACTTCCCTTTGACTGCCACTGGCCTCCTACACTGCACTTCCACCCCAGGATTGGAGGTCACCCTTTCCGCCACTACCCGCAAAACTCTGGAACACTCTCCCTGAATCCTTCTGTCTTGTCTCCTCTCTCCCCTTTATCCAACCTTCCTTTTCGACCGTGCTTATGGTCACTTCCCCTCTTTGGCTCGGAGTCAGGCTCCGCAATTGTTAAGCGTTCTAAGACGCTATCCTATGTGGAAGATGCTATATAAGTGCAAGTTGTTGTTCTATTTTCTATGAAGCTCTTTGAGATCTCACAAAGATGTGATAGGCGCCATATCAAATGTAAGAATTATTATTATAATTGGCATTTAAAAGGAAGACAAGGATCTTGTACTCAATGCCTGATGATAACATGGATAGGAGCTAGTGGTGGAGGCAGGTAATGTTGTGGAGATGGGGGAAAACCGACCAGGTCAAGGCATGGATGTGGGGTTTAACGGACAGTTGAGAGTTGAACGGCATGAGGTTCTGTACTGGGTCTATGAGGTGAAGTGTGCATATATGTAGACTGATGCTGTCAGTGCCTGAGGTGAGATCCACTGACAGTAGCCAAGCAGGATCATTTTAGAATTATCTTATCGATATTCAACTGGAGAAAGTTTGCTCTTATCTGGGTCCTGATTTCCGACAGGCAATCAGTCTGAACACCATTGGCCCTGGAATTGCAGGTGGAGATAAAAAGATGGAGTTGTGTGTCATACATGTGAAAGCTAACCCCATGCCTGGAGATGACTTCACTGAACAGGAGTGTGTAGATAATAGATAGGAGAGGCCTGAGGATAGAGCCCTGAGGAATATCACACATCATGGTGGGGAAAACGTTGGCAGATTCAAAGTGGAGACATTGGGATGGTAAGAATCAAATCAGGCAAGGGCAGAACTGTGAAGTTCGATCTGAGAAGAATGGCTGTAGGGAATGATAGAATGGTCGATAGTGTCATGTATTGCCTTGGTTTAATGTCTCATATGAAGGATAGTGAGTCTAGAGTATTTGATTTCAAAGTCCTGATATGGGGCTTGAACACACAACTTTCTGACCTAATAACTAATGTACAGAGCATTACGTTGTCAATAAAGTTTCTAATTGGACAAAAGAACTGGAATTGTGGAAGGAACTGACTCATGTAGCATTTTCTTGTCTGAAATATCCTCAATACTGTTTAAATTAGAAACACTCTGAACCACTACCCTACATGAAGGGCTCAAAATAAATACAAGTTATTTGTCGTTTCATTTTTTTTTATTGTGGAACGTAAAAAATCCACATGCACAATTGTAAGTCAACCCAATATTGAAACGTATGCACAATTTATTATGATAATCCTTGCATTTGATGTCGCACCTCATCACGCCAATGAGGTCTTTCAGAGCGCTTCACAGGAACTACTGTGTTTGGAGGATCACACATGGTTTGAGAATTGGAGGCTGCAGTAGATTCAGACTGAAATGCTAAACCGCACAGAATCGTTATGTTCCTGTAAGTGAAAGCTGTTGGATTTGATGCTGGGAAATAACAATCCAGACAGCAGCTTCTGCCACTTAGCATGCAGATGTTGTGGTGTGTGGCATGGAAGTGTATAGAATAAGTTAAAAGTACAGTATTCATTTTCTATACAATCCAATGGATATGTTTGTGTTCTAGACAGCAAATGGGTGGGCTTTTAGAACACTATTAGAAAATGCTCTCTGAAACTCCTGGAATTTCATCCTTGTTTCTTTTTCAGTTATTACGTGAAACATAATTGATCGAAAATTCGATATAATAATAATAATAATACTGTCCATTGAAAACTCGATCAGCCAGAAAACCTTTTTTTATTTTTGTTAACCGTCAATTTCTCAATCCAGGGAGAGAGGAAAGAAACCAGTAATGATTCCAGTAACTGGCTGCACTTCACTGTTTGAATCTTGTTGCTGCTGGTAATGAAAAACACAGGCAAAATAGAATACACTCAGTGCTTATAGTCCAATAAGTGAGCCAAGGCTGTGAAATGGAACAGCTGACACATATGTGGTTATCTCACCCCGTGCTGGTGAATGACAGTTGACTAAATAAGGAGGAAATGGTCCTGTGTGACAGATACAGACCAAACTCTGTTATTGCTCAGTGATAAATTACATCTTGTGGAAAGCCAGCCTGGATGGACTGAGTGCTGCTGTTTTTAACTTATTTCCCAGGCAACTCTTTCAAACATTACTTCACAGTATTGAGCTTCAGATGATATCATCGTCACTCCAATTCTGCTTGGTGCCAGCTCTGTTTCTCAAGGCCTTTGAGTTCATTAATGTGTCTGGTCAAAGCAAAGTTGGGGCCTTTTCAAGTTTCACTCATTCTATCTAGCAAAACACGCAATGGCTTCAAGCAAAGCTGTATCAAGTAGAAGTGTATAAGCCTGGCTATGTTGGTAGTACTCTTGCCTCTGAATCAGAAGGTTGTCGGTTCAGTCCCACTTTGGGACTTTGAACTCACATAACCTACATTGACACTCCGGTTGGGGGGGGGGGAGGGAGAGGGTGGGAGGTTGAATTGCATTGATCAAGGCAGTACTCTCTGGATGAGATATTAAACCAAGGTTCCATCTGTCTGTTCAGGTGAATGTCAAAGATCGCACGGCACTACGCGAAATGAGATGGGGGATTTTCCCAGTGTCCTGGCCAACAATCCCCCAAATAAAATTGGTCGGTCATTCACTTTGTGGCTGTTTGTGTGTGCACATTGGCTGCCAGCAAGATACATAGTCACTTCACTTTACAGTAAATCCTGTGAAGGATTTGAAATATCCTCCTGGTGTGAAAAGATGCTACACCAAATCTGAGGATTATTATTAGTAGTAATAGTAGCATGATTGTTAACAATCTGTTTAATTGTTTAAATGTGTGTATGTGTGTGTCCAAGGCTGCAATACCTGTGGTCCATCAAAGGTTTGTATGTTGTACAGATGTTCCAGAATATTCTTCTATATGTTATATAGAATAACTGCAGTTAAAGCTCTCTGGGGAAGTTAGTGGAATGTTAATATTTGCTTTAAAGCTGTGACAATATATTTCAAGGAGAGCAGTGTAATAGGGGAATGAATCTCAACCTTTTAGCCCTGATCACACTCAGCTGGTAAAATTCCACGTGAGGCTGTTTCACCATTTTCTGTGAGGAGGCTATAGCCTAAGTTCAGTATCCTTGCTACATGCTAACTATTGAAGAGCAGTGAATTATTCGATCACAAGCACACAGCAAAGGCTAGTAGCGTCAGAGCTAGTTTTACAATAATTCTTGTTTTTAATTTAACACCTTTCACATCAGGAGAACATCTCCAAAAGCTTCACATGATTTACTGTGAAGTGTAGGTTTTGGGGTGCAACCAATTTGTGGGGCAACTAAACAAGGCAACCAATTAGTACCCAGCATATTATTATTATTATTATTATTATTATTGTTATTATCTTGTATTCTACTGCACAAGTGAAGAATGGATATAAATTGTGGTGTATTGGAATTTGACACCATTTACAGCCTTTCTTAAGAAACAGTGTTCCACAATCTCTAATGCTGAATCGCTTACTCAGTATTCCTCCCTCCCCAGACCATGCCACCAGCTCTTAGTTTGGGAAACCTGTATTCACTTTGCTGAGATTCATTGAGAACTCGTCCAACTATTGACAAATTCCAACTTTCAAGAAATTCAACCCAGGTCTGGATTCACTTTTTTTTAAGAATTACGGAAAAACAACTTCAAAGTTAAATCAATTCTGCCAAATTCTCTATGCTCTGAAATTCCACATAGAGTAAATATAGACCTGGGTGGAAATTCTAAACCAATGTTTTAACCTTTGTGAAGAGTTGATCACTTGAGCAGCTCTTAAAGAATGTTAACAAATAAATGGTTGAATTTGTTGCTCAAGTGATGGGAGGAGGGAATTTCAGTACCGATCAATAAGGATTGGAAATGAGAGGTTTAAAAGGAGTTTACCACTCATAGAATCATAAAATCATAGAATTTTATGGCACAAAAGGAGGCCATTCGGCCCATCTAATCTGTGCCGGCTCTTTGAAAAGAGCAACTCAATCCCACTGACCCATTCTCTCCCCATAACCTAACAGACCTGTTCACCCTAAATAAAGATCTAATTCTCTTTTAAAAGCTGTTATCGAATCAGCCTCCACCACATTTTCAGGCAATCCATTCCAGATTCGAACAACCCACTGAGTGAAAACATTTCTTCTCAGCTCCCCTCTGCTTCATTTTGAAACTATTTTATATAGTAACCACGAGTCACAGATTCGCCCACCAGTGGAAATTTTTTTTCCTTTTTCACCCTGTCGAATCCCCTCATGATTTTATAAATCTCTATTAGGTCTTCTCTCAACTTTCTCTGTTCCAAAGAGAATAAACCTGGCCTATCTAGCCTTTCCCCATAACTGAAGTCCCTCAATCCTGGTACCATTCTAGTAAACCTTCTTTGCACCCTTTCCAATGCCTTAACCTCTTTTCCATAGTGTGGTGACCAGAATTGGACACAGTACTCCAGCTGAGGCCTAACCAAAGTTTTATAGAGGTTAGTCAGCACTTCCTGACTTTTGTACTCTATACTCCTATTTATAAAGCCTAGTATCCCATATGCCTTCTTAGTAGCTTTGTCTATCTGTCCTGCCACCTTCAAAGAGTTGCTAATACAAATCCCCAGGTCTCTCTGTTCCCTCACACCCTTTAAAATTGTACTATCTAGCCTATATAGCCTCCCTTCATTTCTTCTTCCAAAATATATCACCTCATACTTCTCTGCATTAAACTTCATCTGCCATGTGTCTGCCCACTTTACCATTTTATCTATATCTTCTTGCAGATGGTTACTATCTTCCTCACTATTTACTATTCTCCCTAAGTTAGTATCACCTGCAAACTTGGAAACTGTGCTCCCTACACCCAAGTCCAGATCCTTAATATATATTAAAAAGAGCAGTGGTCCCAATACCGATCCCTGGGGGACACCACTGCACACTTACCTCCAGTCTGAAAAACAGCCGCTCACCATAACTCTTTGCTTTCTGTCTCGCAGCCAGTTGTGGATCCATGCTGCCACTGTCCCTTTAACGCTGTGGGCCTCTACTTTCCTAATAAGCCTCTCATGCAGCACTTTGTGAAATGCCTTTTGAAAGTCCATGTAAACTACATCAACTGTGCTACCCTCGTCCACCCATTCCATTACCTCATCAACATTTTTTAGCAGATTTGTAAGGCAAGATTTGCCTTTAACAAATCCATGCTGGCTGTCCTTTATTAACCTATATATTTCTAATTGAAGATCTATCTTGTCGCTGATTATAGACTCTAGAAGTTTGCCCACCATCGACGTTAGACTGACTAGCTTGTAGTTCCCAGTCTTTGCTCCTTACCTGAGTATTGCTGCATGGAGCAAAACTGGTTTGGCACTCACAGCATAAACACAGCTTAAATCAACCTTCAGTTTCTCAATCATTGGAAACAATTGGAATAGATTTGGCTTTGTTGAGTAAGAACCTCAATATGTCTCTCGCTGACTTAGATGTAAACATATGCTTACTACTCTATGTAATTATGTGCTAATAATTCAGACCATATATCTTTAAATCTACTTCCCTCTTGAAAGTCACAATGGACCACTCTTTACTTAAACTCTACTGCCTTACTTGTCAGGGCATTTCACATCCCAACAACCCTTTGTGTGAAAAACTCTCATGGGGCATTACAGACTGACCCTGTTATGACATATAGTGCAGTTCTGCTCCTAGAGTGATTGTGAACTGGATTTATACCGTACCATATACTGGCAGGGTAGTATATGGATGGCTTCTGATGCTGACTGGCTGATTTCCTGCACACAGTGTGCAGGCACAGAAGAACTCCTGGGGTCTAACTCTGTCCCAGTCACTGCTGTAAACACTCTAGAGAACAGTAGCCGGCTTTCTGCACACCAGAACATGTGTACAAAACACAGGAAGGCTCATCGAATAAAGTTGGTCGCTCATTCCATAGCTGCGTGTGGATTCTTGCACACATTTGTATCATATTTAACTGCAAAACACAATCACTCCATTGCAGAGTAATTCCCATGAAGCATTTTGAGACATCCTTCTGACATGATAAGGCACTATACCAAATGCACATATTATTATAATTGTTAATAGTAACAACAAGGTCATCTGGTGACCATCATGGTGACCATCATGTGGAGCTCGTGCAGCTCAGAGGTTGGAGCACTCGCCTTACAAGTGTGAGAACAGGCAGGTCAGGGCGAAACCTTGAGCAAGTTTCCTTACTCCACATGCCTAATAATAATCCATGCAAAATAAAACTACAATAATAAAAATTGGTGATTTTCAATCCACGACTGTATGTGGGACACTGCTGCACGCAATTGGCTGCCGCATTTCGCAAATAAATAAACAGTCAATTCACTTTACAGTATATCCTGTGAAGCACTTTGAGAAGTCAATAAGATGTGCAAAGCGCTGTATCAAGTATAAGGATTATTATTATTATTGCTTAATAAAAAATTGCTTTGATTTTAGATGGTGTTGTAGTACAGATTAGGTATAAAAAATCCATGACTTTTGATACATGCACAAGATTGATAAACCCTCTTTTATGTTAGAGAGCTTCACTGCAAGGTGTAACGTGTAGTGGCTGTTTATTTTGTAGCAGAATGTTACGGGGGAATGATGTCACCTCTTAAAAAGTAAAATAAAAAGCCTTTAGATAAAAATAGAGATCAACGTATGCAGACGGACAGCCTTGCAAGAAAGGAAATGAATTGCACTGGGACCATTGCTCATCTGGAAAGGAGAGCTCTGAGCACCCAGCAAACACCTGGAAAAGCACTCAGTAAAGTGGAGACTTTCCCATCCACTTAATTCTTTCCAGCTTCAGGATTTTCCTTCGGTAACGATCCAGCAGACAAGACGTCAATCCTTTCCAGAGTTTGCAATTTTGGTTCCATTCCCTTTGGCTTGCGTGCTGCTGATGTTTCTTAACCACTTTTTTTTTTGCAAGGGCATAGTACCTACTTTTGTAATTACCATACTGTTTGGGTGTGTGGAGGTGGGGAGGGGGGAGATAAATTGGGATCTTCTTAGAGTAAAGTCAGCTTCAAGTTATTGTTCTTGGCAACAGAATGCTGGAATCAAGTCCAGGGTGATCTCAGTTGTCTGATTCCTGAGCTGGGTTGGTGCACACAACTGTTGACAGACAAGGTAGCCTGGTTTATCGACAGCACTTGGAGGGGACGTCACCAGCAGTCACTGTGTTCAGGGAATCTTCCCACTCATCTCCTGCAAACCAAAGCCCTACCGCATATGGTGGTTCTGGCTGGACAAGTAGTGGGAAGCTTGCCAGATAGTACTATCAATGGCTAGCTGTACAGTTTAAGCTGGTTAAACTCCTACAGTATCCCGACATATACTCTGAGGTCCCCAATCCTTGGCTGTCTATAACATTCTCCAGAATTAGATAAGCAGAGTGTATCGCTTGAGGGAGAAAGTGAACATTCTTTCCAGGCACAGGGGAATTTCCATGTGGCGTACATATGTGGAACTCTCATTCTAGTTTGGAAACTGTTAAGCAAGATGATGGGTTTCTGCATGTGTCAAACTTTCGACAGATCAAAAAAAGTACATGTGGTGCAATGTTAAGAGTCCCTGTCTGCTGCATAAGTAAGCCACACATGAAGAGGTCCTAAATGTCTTTCCTCAACAAAATCTGGAGATTTGGGCAAATTCCCAGTTTGCATAGTTCGATTTCACATTGTGCAGTTGTTTAATACACATTGCCACCTACCTCCTCCATCTCCCCCTTGGCTTGCTGTAAAAACTGCCAACAGGTTTTTGTCTGTGTTTCTTGTAATTGAAAGTGCTTTGGTGGAGACTCTGATCCATCACCGCTAGACTTCTCATGATAAAGATGCAAGTGGTTTGTATCATATCAAAAATATTAATTTCTTACTGTTTCTTTTCTACTCTCTTCGCTTTCCAAGAACTTGCCTCTGAATAAGAGTCTTCAGCCATCTCCCTCCGTTCACTTCATGACTATTTGTGGGACATTGCTGTGCAGAAGTTGGCTGCCGTGTTCGTCCACAAAAGCCTTTTTTGGACAACTTCAGGCCCAGTCCAAACCGATGGTCCTGAATCAACATTTTCATTGAAAGGTAAGCATGCTACCACCCGAGTTAGGATGACACACTGAGTTTTATAACAAATTCCGAGACATTCTAGTGCGAGCACTTCTTATTCACTAGGTGGTAGGGTCCGGCGATATATCGATATATCGCTAAAACCTGATATAATTTTGATATCGATACGCCGATATAGGCATTTCAAAAATATCGATATATCGAAAAAGTCGATATATCGAGGGGGAAAATCGGTATGCGCGCACACTGAACTACAAGACCCAGAATGCTCATCTCTATACACAATGCACAGACCGAGGTGCAAAGCTGCCATATTGTATTCATAGTACTTGAATACAATATACAGGAATGCAAGGGGTTGGGGGGGAGAGAGACGGCGGGGGTGGGGGGTGGGTGGGAGAGAGGGACGGCGGCGGTGGGGGGGAGAGAGGGACGGCGGCGGGTGGGGGGATGGGGGGAGAGACGGGGTGGATGTGATAATATACAGATAGATAGAGATGGGGGGGATGTGAGAGAGGAGAGAGACACAGAGACACAGACAGAAAAACACAGAGATGGAGAGAGTGAATGTGAGAGACACAGAGAGAGAGAGATATTTACCTCCTGAGGAGATAGGCCCCGAATGCGCGCGCACCCCGAATGCGCGCGCATACGCAGTACGAAAACCCCGAAAATATCGATATTTCGGTATATCTCGATATGAGCCCATCGATATATCTAAATCGGAAAATTTCCATTTCGACGGACCCTACTAGGTGGGTCTGTAAACCATGGTTCTTGTCAACCTTCTCTGAATACAGTATTTTCTAGAATTGAGTAAGGAGGGCTCTGCGGGTCAGAGTGTGCAGGCAAAGAGAAATTTCCATATGTAACACTTTTGTATATCCAGCGCCTATCCTCACTTCCGACGTGAAAGGCGCTATACAAATGTAATCTTGTGGTTGCATATCTGGAACTTGTTTGGGATATTTTTAAGCACCATGATGGGTTTCTACATATGCTTAAGTAGAATTTGTGTTTGCTTTGTCACTGACTGTGAATGGCTTTAAACAGACGCCTCTAATTATGTTGTAAAAGTTCACAACTTTCCACTAACATGTTCTTACAAGTAGGTGTAGATTTGGGAATGTAACTTTTTGTTTGTGCAAGAGCTTTTACAGGCAGAATTCATAAGTCTAATTGGTGTGTGGTGAAGGACCAATACTTTAATTACGTACTGTAATCACTCACAGTTTTATGGACACTGTTAATAGACCCATTAGAAAGTACTGCAAAAACATACAGTGGAGGAAAATTTAAAGGAGAGCTAGGTTGAGAACTGAGATTATTTTGAACACAAATCTCTAACACCACGGCTATACACAACTTGTATTTATATGGCACTGTTCACTTATGGTAATGACTCAAAGCATTTTATATACTCTACAAAACGACGCGCAACTTTGGCATCTGGTTCGATTCCCAGCTTACCTTTCTCATTTAGACTTATCAAATACACTCCTTGTTGGTTTCCTAAGCTCCACCAATCACAGGCTATACCTCACCTAAATCTCTGTCATCCACATTCTCATGAGAACTGAGTAACTCTGCAGCTTGAGTCCTCTCCCATGACCAGACTCACTGACCCCATGATCCCCACCCTCACCCGGATCCACTGGCTCCCCATCCCTCAGAGGATAGAATTCAAGATCCTCATCCTCACTTTCAAGGCCATATATGGCTCTCTCCTATCTCTCTGACCTGCTGACGCCCTATCAATCTGTCCATTCCCTCCATTCAGCAGGCTCTGGCCTGCTCCGTCTCCCGCCAGACCAGCCTCTCTGCCTCCACATTTTGTAACTTTGTAACTCCACAAACTCTTTGCCTTGCTCCCTCCCATGCTTCCCTCAAGGCCCTCCTTTTCGATCATGGCTTCAGCCACCATCCTACATCTCTGCCTTCCCTCATCCCAACACTGCCCTCCCTCCTCCCACATGCTCAGCACCTGACTCCTGACTGTCCAGTTAGTGCCTAGGTATGTCCTCCTGACGTGAAAGGCGCTCTACAAATGTAATTTTGTTGTTGTTGTATGTTTTCACCAAACTCTGCATGCCCAGCATTCCAATGCCAGTTTCCACAGTCTCCCATCAGATCAGTTTCACCCTCACTTACAAATCTATTGTCTCTGATTTTCTCCTGTCTACTTGCTTTTGATTCAGTACCTAAAACATCAAAATGTCTGAAAGTGTCAAAGTTGATTGCTGGCAAGCACATTCACTGTGTTTTTCTACTCTCCTCTCCTCATCAGCTAACCCATGCATGCTGTGCATAATAATCCTTTAAAAATTGATATAGCATGTTGAGAATGTCTCAAAGCATGTAAAATGTAGTGTGTGTACATTTGGGAACACACGCAGCAATTAATTTGAGCCCAGCAAGGTTCCACAAACAGCCAGAAAGTGAATGACCAATTTTATCTGGAAGATTGTTGGTAGAGATACTGGAAGAAACTCCCTTCTGGTTTTGCATAGAACCTTTATCATCTGCCTGAATGACTACCAATAATAATAAATAATCCTTGCATCTAATATTGCGCTTTATCAAGTTGTTAAGATATATCAAAGCACTTCACAGGATATATTGTGACTGTGTATTTTGAGGGGATCTCAGGTAAATGTGTCATCTTTTAAATGACATATTCCCCCCCTCCCAATATCTTCAAAGGAAAGTTATAGTTTAATGATTCTGTGGTATAAATTAATCTGACACTCCAGTGGGAGAGTTCTGGTTTATAAAAGATGCTGTCTTTCAGATGAAACTTTAAAGTGAGGTCCTGTCCATAACTAATACAATTTTGACATCAAATGGATGTTAAAAATCCCAAGAAACTATTTGAATCAGCTTTATGTTTTCAATGAAAAAAGATGATTGTTACAAATTCAAAACATACCGATTTCTCTGTCTGAAAATTAGTCACACAAATGAATACGTATGAGACAAGCTGGGTTTGACAAACATTAGCATATCAATAGTTGATTCAAGTTTCATGATAAAACATTTCTGCTGTGCAAAACACATGTGTTTTCATTGTAGAATGTTGTTTTTTTATTGGAAATAAATGTTAAACCTAAAATGTTTTCAGAAACCCTGTTATTTCATCTTCTGGTTCTGCATTGATTAGATTTACAAATGGATTCTCAAAACCATTGTTTGAAATGAGAAAAACAGCCTTCTGATGGATAAGAATTTATTTAGAAGCATCTTATGTAAAACTGATTTAAAGTCAAAACAGTAATGTTTTAATGATAAATAATAATACTTGCTTTTGATTCAGTATCTAAAACATCAAAATGTCTGAAAGTGTCATAGTTGATTGCTGGCAAGCACATTCACTGTGTTTTTGTAGGCAAATGTGGCAGCCAATCCAGCAAACAGCCATGAAGTGAATGATCAATTAATCTGTGAAATGTTGGGAGAATCCCTGAGAGAAACTGGCTTTACTTCAAAGTGTGTCTTGGGATTTTTAACATTCATGTGATCATGAAGACAGGACCTCACTTTGAAGTCTTGTCTAAATTATTGACAGCATTTTCCACCATTGGAGTGGCAGTCTTGACAGCGAGCTCAAAGACAGCAAAACCAAATAATAATAATAATAATAATAGTAATAATAGTCCTTGGATTTGAAATAGCGCTTTGATATATACATCTTCTAGATGTCTCAAAGCACTTCACAGAATATACTGTAAAAAGAATTGACTATTTTTTGTGGGTGAAATGCGGCAGCCAATTGTGCACAGTAGTGTCCCACAAACAAGTGTGGATTGAAGTGATCAATTTATTATTGTTTATTTTTCTAATGGGTTATTATCAGGCATGTGGGGTAAGGAAACTTGCCCAAAGTTTTGCCCTGACCTACCTGGCAACGAACTGAGGTATCTTGCTTGTAAGGTGAGTGCTCTAACCTCTGAGCTACAGGACTTCACCTGACCAAGAAGACACTAGAGATTTTGTTTTCAAAAAGCTTGATTTTATAATGGAAAGAGGCTGAGTTGATATTATAGAAGAATGAGATCAAATGAATGATCTTCTTCACCCAAATATCTTTTGTGAACTGAATGTTCCACCATAATAAAAGTGGTGATAGTTCATAGGTGATGTATGGAGTAAAATTATAATTTGTGATGAGAAGACAGACCATGTTAGACAGACAGATAGCTAATGTTACTCCCTTGTATAAAAAGGGGCAGAAGGACAAACCTGGTAACTACAGACCAGTCAGTCTAACGTCGGTAGTGGGCAAACTTCTAGAGTCCATAATCAGGGACAAGGTAGATCTTCACTTAGAAAGATATAGGCTAATAAAGGACAGTCAACATGGATTTGTTAAAGGCAAATCTTGCCTGACAAATCTGATAGAATTTTTTGATGAGATAACGGAATGGGTGGATAATGGTAGCGCAGTTGATGTAGTTTACATGGACTTTCAAAAGGTATTTGACAAAGTGCCACATGAGAGACTTATTATGAAATTAAAGGCCCATGGCGTAAAAGGGACAGTGGCAGCGTGGATCCACAACTGGCTGCGAGACAGAAAGCAGAGAGTTGTAGTGAGCGGCTGTTTTTCAGATTGGAGGGAAGTGAGCAGTGGTGTGCCACAGGGATCGGTTTTGGGACCATTGCTGTTTGTAATCTACATCAATGATCTGGACTTGGGTGTACGGAGTACAGTTTCCAAGTTTGCAGATGACACTAAGTTAGGGAGAATAGTAAATAGAGAGGAGGATAGTAGCCATCTGCAAGAGGATATAGACAAATTGGTAAAGTGGGCAGACACATGGCAGATGAAGTTTAATGCAGAGAAGTGTGAAGTGATGCATTTTGGGAGAAGAAATGAAGGGAGGCAATATAGGCTAGATAGTACAATTTTAAATGGTGTGAAGGAACAGAGAGACCTGGGGATTTGTGTTAGTGACTCGTTGAAGGTGGCAGGACAGGTAGACAAGGCTGTTAAGAAGGCATATGGGATACTAGGCTTTATAAATAGGGGTATAGAGTACAAAAGTCAGGAAGTGCTGACTAACCTCTATAAGACTTTGGTGAGGCCTCAGCTGGAATACTGTGTTCAATTCTGGTCACCACACTACAGAAAGGATGTGAAGGCATTGGAAAGGGTACAACGAAGATTTACTAGGATGGTGCCAGGATTGAGGGACTTCAGCTATGAGGAGAGGCTAGATAGGCTAGGGTTATTCTCTCTGGAGCAGAGAAGATTGAGGGGAGACCTAATAGAGGTTTATAAGATCATGAGGGGTTTCGACAGGGCAAATAGAGAAAAACTATTTCCACTCGTGGGTGAATCTGTGACTCGTGGTCACAGATTTAAAATAGTTTCAAGGTGAAGTAGAGGGGAGCTGAGGAGAAATGTTTTCACTCAGCGAGTTGTTCGAATCTGGAATGCATTGCCTGAAAAGGTGGTGGAGGCTGATTCGATAATAACTTTTAAAAGGGAATTAGATCTTTATTTAGGGAGAACAGGTCTATTAGGCTGTGGGGAGCGGGCAGGGCAGTGGGATTGAATCGCTCTTTTCAAAGAGCCGGCACAGACTAGATGGGCCGAATGGCCTCCTTTTGTGCCGTAAAATTCTATGAATCTATGTAGCACATGGACTAGACTGGACAGCTGGGTAGTGGGTCAAAGTCCAAAGTAATAATCATTGGGCTATGTTTTCATATGGATTTTAAAAACAAACCAGGGTGGTGTGAAGCTGAAAGATTTAAGAAGAATCTTTGAGAGGTCGGAGAATGCTTGCCAGCATACTTGAGACAGAGCATTGGCAGGGTTGGGGGTAGGGTGGGTGGGGGTGAGCAGGAAGCACACCAGAGTAGGCAGAATGGAAGGATAGGTCGTGGAGGATAGAGTCACAGGAGTTCATAGAGATTCAGTCAAGCAAGATCATGGAAATGTTTAAAGGTGAGGACAAGGAGCTTAAAGTTGATCTAACCTTGTTGGCAGTAAAGCACTATAGTTTTCCTATGTCAGCTGAACAATTAAAACTGGCAGAGGGATATCAATACAGAATTGAAACTTGTTCTTGGTCCAAAGCAACATCTGCAAACAAGACCTCAGGCTAAATCACCCAGCTGAGGAGCAAACATTTCTCCCAACAGATTGATGCAGCTTCATGTTGATGTAATTGAACATTGTAATATTTTTAGCCAGGCGAAGCTATGCACTATTAACGTACAGATGGAAGTCTTCAGGGAACCTTTTGATGGTCTTCTGTCTTTCAAACTTTAACCAGAAGACAAATCTAGGAAGGAGAACAAGATTCTCCCTGGTTTCATCGCATTGGAATCTTCTCACTGTACTTACAAGAGGATGGAAATGACAGATAATATAAACATAACTAGACTAACTATATTCTTAAGTAGACAATAACCTTAGGACTTGTTCAACAATTTTCACATCTGGGCATTGTCAGAAACAGGCTTATACTGCATGTGAATTGCACAGATGTCATTGCTCTGGACTGCTTCCATTACTGTCACACTTTCCACCTGATCGACGTTAACAGATGAACTACCTCCTCTGATTCACGTTAATTCATGTCATATATAAGAATAAATAAATTTCACTTTGTACCATGGGTTGCATTCTTTAACCCCTGACATGCCATCTTCCAGACACTCCAGGCTGGTTTCCGCCCTGCCCGTAGCACAAAAATGTTGGTTTGTCAAGGTTACAAAGGATGTCCTTTCTCTGACCAGGGATCCTTCTATCTCCTCGTCCTCCTGGACTCTACACGACATTGACATAGTCGACCATGCCATCCTCCTCCACTGCCTGTCTTCCCTCGTTCACCTTAATGGGACTGCACTAGCCTGGTTCGAGTCCTACCTAATAAACCGCCTTCGCTTTGTCTCTTCAAATGGTTTCTCCTCCCCCATGGTGAACCTCATGGCTCCATCCTTGGCCTGCTCCTCTTCCTCAACTATATACTTCCTCTTGGCAACATTATCTGCAGACTTGGCGTAAACTTTTGCACGCATGCGGATGACGCACAATTCTACTTCTCCAGTTGAGACTCAGTCCACCAATGCTCTGTTGGCTTGTCTGGCAGACATCAGGGTCTGGATGAGTGCAAACTTCTGAGAATTAAATGTTATCAAGACGCAAGCCATACTCCTGTCAATGTCTCTGTCCTCTTCAACTTTCCCAGCCTATCTCTCAGACTCGACAAACCAGTGTGCAACCTCAGCGTCGCTTTCGTCCCACAGCTTTTCCATGTGTTCATCACCTATCAAATCAACTTCTCAAATGCCGTCTCTGCTGTTCTCCCCAGCTCCACCAACCGCCCAATCCAACTGATCCGAAACTCCGACACCTGCACACTCACCCATACCAAACTCCGTTCCTCCATCACACTAATGTTTGCACTTCTATAAGATCCTCTCTGAGATGTCTCTTTTCAGGACTGAAGAGCTTATCTAATCGCTGCTCGTAATTCATTTCTCTAACACTGGGGAATCATCATTGCATTGCAGAGAGAACTATTTCTCATAAACAATATGTTTCATGAAATTAATCTCATGGGAAGACTGTCTGGAATCAAGTCTATCAGGCGTCCTGCATGAATCCCTCAAGTAAGTTTTGAAACACTTCACTTCATATTTTTTATTTTCACAAGATGAAGGATTTCAGGATTGTACATTTCATCCATTTACTTGCAATGTTTATGTATTTCAGAAATGAAGGCCAGAAACAGAGGAAAGAGTAAGAGGAAGAGACAATTGATAACACTGGTGGGTAAAGAATTACAACTTGAGATGAGTTCATGTACCATTGCCAATTCTGCTCCGTCAAAAATTAAAGACATTGATCAGCCCACAGTAGAACCCCATCTGCAACCCTGAAGCCAGTCTGTAGTAATATATCCAGGCAGGTCAGGATGAAATCTTGGGCAAGTTTCCTTATTCCACACGCCTAATAATAATCCCTCAAAAAAAAAAAAAAATGGTAATTTCAATCCACGACTGTTTGTGGGACACTGCTGTGCACAATTGACTGCCGCGTTTCGCCCACAAGTATACAGTCAATTCACTTTACAATATATTCTGTGAAGCGCTTTGAGACGTCTAGAAGACATGAAAGTGCTATGTCAAATGCAAGGATTATTATTATTATGTAGAACTTGATGATTTGGGTTGTTTGTTGCATCAAGCCAGAATCCCTGAGGTCAGATTTCAGCTCAATCATTGTACCACAGCATGATGGGGCTGTGGGGATGTGGGGAAGTCATACTTATGGATGACAAGTGGAATGTTATTATTATTAGCTATGGATAGGTCAGACGTTTCAATTATATATTTATTTTCATCTGGTTAAGTGGAATTTAATATTTTACAACCGTTTTGAAGGTGGGTGGCACATGCGAAAAATGAGACTGACTGGAAGGCTCAACGGAAATCAATTGCTGCTGGAGATTCACACCTCCGACTTGCGGGTTATTGTCTAATACATTTCAGCTTATACAAGATTACTAAAGATAATGTCCCAGGTATGTGAGACTCAATCGTCCCCATGCTAGTGAATTTGGGACTGTGAGATGATACCAATGTGGAAATTGGCTGTGTGTCTGTGCTGGGGATATGATTCAATCAATTCAACACTCGAAAGTGCATTCTGAAAATACAAACTTGCACATGTGAATAACGGGATTCCACACCCCCTAACCCCCCCCACCCCCCCACCACACACACAATTGCATCAAGGTAAATGTTTCTAAGTCTTATACAGTGCAGGATTAGAGTCAGAGACAGATGGGCATAGACATAGTGATGAAGACAAATGGTAAGTTAGCGAGAGTCAGAGTAAGAGAAATTCAGAGAGGTAAAGAAAAGCAGAGAGAAGGAGTGAACGGTTCGTGGAGAAAGAGGCAAAACGTGGCAAAGAGAAACATTGACAGAGTGTAGTACTGTATTACAGTGACAGTATCATTCCTGATGTAACAATTTGTTTGTTGGTGCTGTTCCCAATTTGTATTTTAGCTCTTGTCCAATTATCCGCAATGCTTGCTCATCCACAATGGACAGGATTCCAAATTGGTGCAGATAATCATCTCTCGACTCCAGATTTACAGACGCTATATTTATCTAAGCAAGACATTTAGCTGAACAGAAACTTGGAAACTATTTGCAATCCCTGGCTGGGGAAGCACAAATGAAATTAATAAAGCTCAAAGCAGTGCTCAAATCCTTCTGGCCTATAGTGAGGCTGAACAGACTGAATTGAATTGGTAGTGACCAGGGTGGGAGAGTTAAGTCTAAACTGCGGGTGCTGACACATTTTTGAGATGGCAGTACAAATCTGACCAAATAATTAACAACAATAGGATCCCAAAGTTGTGATGGACCCTGAGGGGAATGCTGAGAGATTCCTAGCCAATGCTTACAAGTAGCACATTGTTCTGTTGACTTATTTTCAATCTGCTGATGGAAGCCAGGCATATTTCTGAAACATTGGGCTCATATTATGCATTCCACAGCTGAGGACTGGTATATACAAATCCACAGGTATGTGAGTGAATGGCTCATTCCTCACAATAAACTGGAATCCTTCTTTTGAAATTGGAGCTCTATCTCGACCTATTTATCAATTGGATCAGAAAATGGGCTCCACACATCCTGCATTCTATACTATTAAAACAAACCACCAGTACATTGGTCATTCTTTGCATGGCTGTTTGTGGGTTATTGCTATGGGGCTGCAAATATGCAAACTTGCTGCCAGATTCGCCTACAACATACACAGTCATATTACTTTATAGTAAATCCCGTGAAGTGCGTTGAGATGTTCATCTAATGTGGAACACGCTGTATCAAATGCAAGGATTATAATTCGGGATAGCGCAAGACTATCAATATATTTACCAATCGACAATTCAGTAACAAAAGTTCATACATTGAAGAATATCACTGGAGGAAAGAAATATCACTGGCAGATTAAACAATAAATACTTGTGAAATACTTAATTAAAAATAATACTGATAATAAAAGGGAAGGAGCACAGCAATAGGAATGGAGTAGACCGGGAGAAATCTATCTCCAGTAAGGATACAAAATGCCAATAGCTTCCACCTGTGCTGTTAGCACTCTACACTGTCTGTTTCTGAACTTGTGATTGTTCATGTCTACACACTTCAGTATCAGTTAATGGATTACTTCACAGATTTCATAGATGCACGGGGATTAGATTGTCCTGTGAATAAGTGGTCTCATGGTTATTTCAGCTGCAACTATTTCTTCATCCTTATGTCATGTCATCACTTCTTCGAGGATTCTGTTCTCAGGAATCTACAATAAAAATGGAAAGTATTAAAGACAGAACTATACATATGTTGACACGCAGTTGCATTTTTGCTGCTATGTTGGACATATTTAACACATCAAAAAACAAATGTCTGTGTTCATTTATACTACTACCATTAGCAGTATTAGTAGTATTATTTAATGTGCCCAATTAGCACAACTGGGCTTGAAATGGCTTGAATTACAACAACAAACAACTTCGATTTATATAGCGCCCTCCATGCTGGACGGAGCGCTTCACAATATCGGAACCCGGGACCGAGCCAGCGGCAGGGGTAGAAAGGTGACCAAAGGTGCGGTCGAAGAGAAAGGTCTTCAGCTGGGACCTGAAGCTGAGAAGAGAGGGGGCAAGGCGAAGGTAATGAGGAAGGGAATTCCAGAGCCTCGGGACATAGTGACTGAAGGCACAGCTGCCGAGGGTGGAGCGAAGGATTCGACGGACATGGAGGACCCAGTGGAACGAAGGCAATGGGTGCTGGTTTGAGGAGAAAGGAGGTCAGGGGGGTGCAGAGGAGTGGAGGGATTTGAAGACAAGGGAGAGGATCTTGAAGTCAATCCTCTCTGGGATAGAGAGCCAGTGAAGTCTGGCAAGGACTGGGGTAATGGGGGAGCGAAGTTTGGTGCGGGTGAGAACGAGGGCGGCAGAGTTCTGAATGAGCTGGACTCTGCGGATTGTGGAGGTGGGGAGACCGGCGAGGAGGACATTGGAATAGTCCAGCCGAGAGGTGACAAAGGCGTGGACCAGGGTTTCAGCAGCTTTTGGGGTGAGATATTATTGGAGATGGGCGATCCATTGGAGGTGGAAAAAGGCGGTGCTGGTGAGGGATCGGATGTGGGGGAGGAAGGACAGTTGGGGGTTGAACCTGACATCTAGTTTGCGCACAGGTTCGGAGAGTTTTAGGGGCAGGCCGGGAAAGTGGAGGAGATGAGAGCCATGTGAATGGAGACGTTGATGAGAGCCAAAGAGTATGGCCTCTGTCTTGTCAACATTCAGCTGCATGAAATTTGTGCTCATCCAGCTCCTGATGTCTGACAGGCAGGCCGACCGAACATCAGGGAACTGGGCATCGCAAGGTGATGTGGAGAAATAGAGTTGGGTGTCATCTGCATACATGTGGAAGTGTGCGCCATGTCTGCGGATGACATCCCCAAAAGGGAACGTGTAGATGAGGAAGAGGAGGGGGCCAAGGATGGATCCCTGGGGTACCTCACAGGTGACCGGGTGAGATCAGGAGGAAAAGCCGTTTGTGGAGATGCACTGCTGGCAGTTTGTGAGGTTGGACTCGAACCAGGTGAGTGCGGTTCCACTGAGGTGAATGACGGAGAATAGGCGGTGGAGGAGGATGGCGTGGTCGACTGTGTCGAACGCAGCAGACAGGTCCAGGAGGATAAGGAGACAGAGGGAGCCCTGGTCGCAGATAGAGAGGACGTCGTTTGTGACTTTCACAAGCGCAGTCTCTGTACTGTGGGCAGGGGGGAAACCTGGACTGGAGGGGTTCGAAGAGGGAGTGGGAGGAGAGTTGGGTGCAGAGTTGGTTTGCAACAACGCATTTCAGTGCTTTTGAAAGGAAGGGCAGGTTTGAAATAGGGCGGTAGTGGCTAGGGTTTGAGGGATCTAGAGAAGGTTTTATAAGGAGGGGGTGATAGCAGCAGTTTTGAGGGGGGCAGTGACTGATCCTGTGGAGAGGGACTGGTTGATGATATCAGCCAGCAGTGGGCAGAGGAGGGGGAGCTGGGTGAGCAGTAGGTTGGTGGGGATGGGGTGGAGGCAACAGGTGGTTGGCTTCATGGAGGTGAGAGTGCGTGAGAGGGAGGAAAGAGAGACCGGGGAGAAGGAGTGTAGGAAGTGGGTCGAGGGAGGAGCTGATGACGGGAGGATGAGGGGGATGGAGTGGGGGTGGTAGTGGGTGACGAGAAGCAGGAGGATGATGCTGCCTGACGGATATTGTGGATTTTGGAGGAGAAGAAGTCCATGACCTCCTTGCACTTCGCATTTGAAATGAAGATTGAGGAGGCCTGAGGGGGTGCACGGAGGAGGTGGTGGGTGGTGGAAAAGAGGACTTTGGGGTTGTTATTTGCCTCCAGGATAATGTTGGAATAGTAGGGCATTTTTGCACGAGACAAGGAACGGTGGTAGCTGTGGAGATGCTCGAGCCACAGTTAGTGGTGAACCGTGAGACCAGTTTTCTGCCACCTGCGCTCGAGCAGTCGGATGCTTTACCTTTACAGGTAAAGCATATAATGGGATATATCTTTCCTGATTCCTCACACGTGTCAAGCAGCTTTCACTGCCACATGTTCAGAATTATCATTTCTGTTTAACGACTTTGATCAGATGCTGTTAGTGTTGAAGTCCCGGAGGCAAAATCAACTCTTCCAAATATTGCTGAACACTTGGGAGTGAAAAGCTTGCCAGAAAATGACATGTTATGATGGATTAAAATTGGAAGCAAAACCAACACTTAGCACGATTGTGGAGATTTGGCAACCCTCATGTCCACTTTTAGACTCATTCTCACCGATAATTTTAGTAAAGAAATGTCTGATTGCTATTAGCCGTGTTGTACCAGATCACATAGAAGGCTATTAGAATTCCTACCATTTGTTTGTCTCTCTATTTTGTGCTTCTGAATGGGGCAGAATAGAATCAATTTCTTTTTCACACTTATTCCCAGCATCACTCTTTTATGTGGGGTTATGTCATGGATCAGTGCAGATTCCTGTTCCTATTGGTGACCACCCACCCCACTTTCATATGTACACGACCCACACACAACCATTCTCAAACACATATCCCTCCCTTCACCATTCACACGTCTCAAAGCAAGGTTTTGGATAAATATTTCTATTGCAAAAAGCATTATAAAACAAAGACTCCAGAATATCCCTCCACGGTTCAAACCTCATTCTCTCGTGAGGAGACGGTTCCTTTCTAAGCCGGAATAACCTTAATATCAGAACCAAGATGGCTAGAACTGAGGTCAGGGTGTTTTCCTTTACACAGAGGATTGTGAATACAGTATATGGAATGCTCTGCCCCAAAAAGCTGCAGAGGCAGAATCAATGCTACTATTAAAAGAGACCTGGGTTCATTTCCAGGCAGGGCAAAACTTTGGGCAAGTTTCCTTCCTCCACATGATGTGTAATAATCGCTCTAATTGTTTTTTAAAAATTGGTCATTTCAATCCACGACAGTTTGTGGGACAATGCTGTGAGCAATTGACTGCCACATTTTGCCCACGTATATCCAGTTAATTCAAGTTACAGTATATTCTGTGAAGCGTGAAAAGCACTATAAGAAATGCAAGGATTATTATTACAACAACAAAATTACATTTATAGAGCGCCTTTCACATTGGGAGGATTAGTATTATTAGTAGTATTATGATATGCAGATACTTAGGTAGTAGAGGTAGAAAGAGTTATTGCAAAATGGCAGAGAATTCAGGTCAAATGATCTGTTATCTGATGAAACAGGCTTGATGGTCTGAATGGCCTCCTTCTGATCCTGTTTTCCAATGCATCTAACTCAGCTCTTCCTCTCTTGGTCCTAACATTCTAGAAAAATCGTTTCATGAAGGGGGTGATTCACTTCAAATTGCATGTATTATTAAGTGCTGACTGCATTGTAGTTAATCTGGTTCAGTTGGTTGCACTCTTGCTTCTGCATCAGTGGACTCTGACTGTGGGTTCAAGCCCCACAATCAGGGCTTTGAACTCCCAAAAGACTGACTGCATAGTTGAGCACTGTTTTGTTGGAGGTGGTATCCTTTGGTTGTGATGTTAAACTGAGGTGATGTCTGCTTGTTCAGGTGGACATTAAAGATCCCACGGTACAAATTGAAACAAGAAGGGAATGTCTCTTGGTGATTTGGCTAATCTTCCTCCACTTTACAGCTGTTCCTGGGACATTGATGTGTGCAGACTGGCTGCTGGATTCACCTACAAATACACAGTCCCTGCACTTCACAGCTAATATCCTGTGAAGTGCTTTAAAACATTTTGACAACATGATAATACAATAGAAAATTACATTTGTAATTTTCACATAGAGAGAACATCCCAAGGTGCTCAACAGTCAGGGATTAGGAGCTGAGCCCGAGTGGGGGGCAATTGGGATCAAGGAGGGTGGAGGGCAGAGGGTAGGAGGGCCGTGGTTGAATGCAAAGTCGAAGTGGGAGTGGGACGGGGTCTTGAGGCTTGCCTTGAGCAAGGGAGGGAGCCAGGTCAAAGGGAATGTGGGATGGAGTTTCAGAAGTTGAGAACAGAGAGACAAAAGGCCCAACCATTGATGGGGGACATGGAACTGGACGGGGGACATGGAGCAGGCCTGCTGAACAGAGCGAGTGGACTGGTTGATAAGGAGTTAGCAAGTTGGAGAGGGCAAGGCCATAGAAGGCCTTGAAGGTGAAGTCGAGGATTTTAAACTTGATCCTCTGAGGGATAGGGAAGCACTAGAGCTACACAATGGTGGGTGTGATGGGGTCATGGAGCTTGGTGCGGGAGAGGATATGAGCTACAGCATTCTGGATGATATGCAGCTTGTGGAAGGAAGAGTTGAGAAGGCCAATAAGCATAGTTGAGCCTGGTTGTAATGAAGGCAGGTATGAGGGTTTTGGTGGCCTAAGGGGTGAGACAGTGGAGAGCCGGGCAATGTTGCAGAGGTGGGGAAAGGCAGAGAGGATGTTATCCTTGTGGAGGAGAAAGGAAAGTTGAGAGTTGAACAAGAGGCCCAGGTTCCTGACTGGCTTGGTGAGTGAAATGTGCTTCCGTGGATGCTGACGCTGCCAGTGCTTGAGGCCTGGAGGCGAGCCAATCAGAAGGGCCTCAGATTTGCTGATGTTCCACTGTAGAAAGTTGTCTTTCATCCAGGATTTGATGACTGACTGGAAGTCTGTCAGGTCGCCAACACTCCTAGAGTCGAGGGTGGAGGCAGAGAGATAGAATTGGGTGTCATCCACGTACATGTGGAAGTTGACTCCATGTCTGCGGGTGATGATAATAATAATAATAATCCTTGCATTTGACATAGCGCTTTTTCACATCTTCGAGATGCCTCAAAGCGCTTCACAGAATACACTGTAAAGTGAATTGATTGTATATATGTGGGCGAAATGCGGCAGCCAATTGCACACAGCAGTATCCCACAAACAGTCATGGATGGAAGTAACCAAATTATCAATTTTATGAGGGATTATTATTAGGAGTGTGGAGTAAGGAAGCATGCCCAAGATTTCGCACTGCCTGGAACTGAACCCAGGGCTTTCGCTTGTAAGGCGAGTTCCGTAACCACTGAGCTATAGGACTCCACAATGTCCAGGATAACATCAGCAACAATAGGAAATTTGACGTCACCAAGAGGGAACATGTACAGTTTGAAAAGGAGAGGACTGAAGACGGAGCAATGAGGAACACCCCTGAGGAACAAAGATGGTGCAGGGGGCTGGAGAAGAAGCGGTTGTGGAGACAAAGTGGAACCAATGGGAGAGATAGGAAATTGCACAATTGGCTACCACATTTCGCCCACAAATATACAGTTAATTCATTTTACGGTATATTCTGTGAAGTACTTTGAGACGTCTAGCTCTATTTCAAATGCAAGGATTATTTTTATTATTATTGATCAAGGCAATTTTTCATGCTGTGGCAGCACTGAAAACCAATTGGAGGGGTTCGTAAAGGGGGTGACAGGAGAGGACGGAGTGAAACTAGGAAGCAACAAATCTTTCAAAGTTCTTGGATACAAAAGGGATAGTGGAGATGGAGTGGTAGCTTCATAAAGTGCTTTATCAAATGCAATCATTATTATTACCCCTATAGTCAGAAACCAGTGGTCGTACTCTTCTGTAGAAGCAAAGTCTAAAAGTTGGCTTCAGGAACCCTGTACCTGTCCCATTGCCCTGTAGGCCTAGGTATCCAGTCTATGGAGCTCCTGTAGCTCAGTGGTTAGAGCACTCGCCTTACAAGCATGAGACCTGTATTCGAATCCGGGCAGATCAGGGTGAAATCTTGGGCAAGTTTCCTTACTCCACATGCTTAATATTATTCCCCCCACAAAAAAAACACAATAATAAAATTTGGTAATTTCAATCCATGACTGTTTGTAGGACACTGCTGTGCACAATTGGCTGCCGCATTTCGCCGACAAATATACAGTCAATTCATTTTACAGTATATTCTGTGAAGCGCTTTGAGATGTCGATAATATATGAAAAGCGCTATATCAAATGCAAGGATTATTGCTATTATCATAAAGGAGTTTCAGAAGATAAAAGTGAAACCGCTGAAGCTTCTCTCCTGTTGCCTTAGTTAGAAATCCATTGACTGATATTCAACAAGGCCACCCAGAGCAGAAAAGACCCAGCTTTCAGTATGAAGTGCATAACCTGAGCCAATAGAATATTTTCTATCCAGCCTTGTCTATTATAAAAATTGGGCTTTCTCACATTTGAGGCCAACAACAACAACAACTTAAACTTATAAAGCGCCTTTCACGTCGGGAGGATGTCCCAAGGCGCTGCACAGGAGGCGTGTGACCCGAGCTGGGAGGGGAGTGTTCGGGAATGGGTGAAACACGTAGGGGAGGCCAAAAAATTCGGGGGGGGGAACAAAAGGCACGGTCGAAGAGGAAAGTCTTCAGACTGGCCTTGAAAGAGGGAAGGGAAGAAACAAGGTGGAGGGATTGGGGGATGGAATTCCACAGGGTAGGAGTGGAGAAACTGAAGGCCCGGCCTCCGATGGTGGGGTGGTTCGGGCGGGGGACTTGGAGCAGGCCAATTCCTGCTGAACGGAGGGTCCGGGTGGGCTTATAGGAGGAGAGTAGATCGGTTAAATAGGGCGGGGCAAGGCCGTGTAAGGCCTTGAAGATGAGGACGAGGATCTTGAACTCAATCCTCTGGAGGATGGGGAGCCAGTGGAGACGGGTGAGGGTGGGGGTTATGTGGTCACGGAGGCGGGTGCGGGATAGTACATGGGCTGCAGAGTTTTGGATGACCTGCAGCCTGTGAATGGAAGAACTGGGGAGGCCGACGAGGAGAGAGTTTCCGTAGTCCAGCCGTGAGGTGATGTACACGTGCACGAGTGTTTCGGCAGCGTGGGGGATGAGGTAGTTGCGGAGCCTGGCAATGTTGCGCAGGTGGAAATAAGCGGTGCTGGTCAAGGCACGGATGTGGGCGAGGAAGGAGAGTTTGTGGTCGAACGTGATGCCGAGGTTCCTGACTGGCTTTGTGAGGTGGAGAGTACAGCCTTGAATGTTGAGGCTGGCAGCGCCCGATGTGCGGAGGCGCTGGCTTGAGCCAATCAGGAGGGCCTCGGTCTTGCTCATGTTCAATTGGAGGAAGTTGTCCCTCGTCCAGGACTCGATGTCGGACAGACATGCTGTCAGAACATTGATGGTCTGGGGGTTGAGGGATGAGGCAGAAAGGTACAGCTGGGTGTCGTCCGCATACATATAGAAATTTACCCCATGTTTGCGGATGACATCTCCCAGAGGGAGCGTGTAAATGGTGAAAAGGAGGGGGCCGAGGACAGAGCCATGGGGGACGCCGTGAGAAACTGTGCGGAGGTTTGAGGAGAAACCGTTGGAAGATACAAAATGTAGGCGGTGGGTCAGGTAGGAATGGAACCAGTCAAGGACTGTGCCTTGAAGGTTGAGGTGGGAGGAAAGACGTTGGAGGAGGATGGTGTGATCGACTGTGTCGAACGCAGCAGACAGGTCAAGGAGGACGAGGAGGCAGAGGGAGCCCTGGTCACAGGCGGTTAGGATGTCATTAGTGACCTTGACCAGGGCAGTTTCTGTGCTGTGAATTGGGCGGAAACCTGATTGGAGGGGTTCAAGGAGTGAGTGAGTTGAGAGGAAAGAGAGGAGCTGGGAGGCAACCACTCTTTCAAGGACCTTGGATAAAAACGGGAGGTTGGAGATGGGTCGATAGCTTGATGGCTGCGACGCATCAAGGGAGGGTTTTTTCAGGATAGGGGTGATGGTGGCTGTTTTAAGGGAGGTAGGGACGGTGCCTGAGGAGAGGGAAAGGTTGATGGTGTCAGAAATGAACGGGGCCAAAAGGTGGAGCTGGGTGCGGAGGAGGGGGGTGGGGATGGGGTCCAATGAACACGTGGTTGGTTTCAAGGAGGTGATTATTTTTGTGTACCTTTGTGGCTATTGCGTACCTTGCATGCCCATGCTGTTAACCTCTGCTCCAAACTTTGGCACCTGCCTTTCAGAGTGACCAAATTCAGGTCAATGGGGTGAGGGCCTTGTGCATTCCTGACATTCTCCTGTGCTATGAAAACTCATTTCAGATGGCACCATGAAGCAAAATATTTAACAAGGAGGCTTATTGAACTCCAGCATATGCGTTTGAGTCATTTCGCTATAAGCCAGCTTTGATCATTCATAGCTTCAACCTACATGTGTGTTCATGGGAAGCTCCCAAAATCCTTGGGAGAATGTTTCCCCCATCTTAGTAGTGTTGGCAAGGATTTGGAGATGGGGTGATTCCAATAAATACCTTGATTGTGTAATAATAAGTGTTGCATTTGATAATAATAATATTTGCATTTAATACAGCTACTTATCAAGCCTTTGAGATGTCTCAATGCACTTCACAGAACATACTACAGTATAAAGTTAATTCACCGTATATTTTGTGGGCAAAACACTTGTTTCCAAACAATTCACAATCAAACAAGCATCAGACGAGACTTTCAACTGTTCTCAAAGACGAATGGCCACGTTCCTTGACAGAACAAGCTGAATGAATTCTTTGGAGCTTCCCACAAACCCAATGAGTCATTAAGATCAAAGAGTTTCACCATGTGTGGTCAGATCTGTGAGATTGTGTATATGGAGCAGAATTTGGGTAAATCTGGAGGACAACAGTGGGTCTGAACAATAGAGCTAACAAAGCAAGAGAGAGAGAGAGACCTGCCTGACTGTACAATCAAGAAAAATGAATATTTTGCTGAGAAAAACAGCTTGTTGGTTAAACCCTCCATTTTCTCTATTGTGGTTAATTATTTGACTTACGACTTTTAAAGTCTGTATATACCTACATTCATATGATTATTTTCTAGCATTTTAATAATAATAATCCTTGCATTTGATATAGCACTTTTCACATCTGATCGATGTCTCAAAGCGCTTCACAGAATATACTGTAAAGTGAATTGACTGGATATTTGTGGGCGAAATGCAGCAGTGTCCCACAAACAATCATGGATTGAAATGACCGGTTTTATCATTGTTTTATTATGTACACAAACTTGTAATGGACAGATTTTGAAAAATCTTGAAAAATCAGACTATGATTGTGTTAGTGGTCATTTAACTGTTATTGTTGTCAAGAAATTTTCAATAACCACTTTTCTCAACAACAACAACTTTGATTTATATAGCGCCCTCCATGTAGGACAGCGTCTCAGAGCGCTTCACAATAAAGGATCCCAGGGCCGAGCCAGTGGGAGGGGGAAAAAAGTAACCAAAAGCACCTGCTTTTGAGTTGACTGGAGAAACCACAGCTATTGATACCAGCTTTGAAGGATTCCACTGTTAGTACCTGGAATACTAATAATTCTGGTAGGTAGTGAAGAAACCATCCATGGTAACATTTTAAAAGGATTGAAATCCTCGCAGTCATTTTATGTTTCTCAACAATATTGCATAACTAACATTAATATCACCTTGGCTGCACTCCGTAATTCTTGTGTAAGTGCATAGCTTTGCTATAGAACTTTAAGCAGAATTTTGGCTCGTAAAGAAAAAGTATTTTATTTATGAGCTAAAATTCTTTTGAAAATAGGTGGCTGCAGAGTGTAATGGTAGTTGGCGGACTAATATAATAATTTCTAGTGTGCACAGTGGGAAGAAGTAATTAAACCTCATTGATATAGAGAAGAATGGTAGTCATATGATGCTTGTGGATGACTACCTTCAGAAATTGTTCTGCCAATGAAGACTTACTGTTGTTTTTGGAACGTTAGACAAAGCTATTACCACGCGTCAGTCACTTTGTCCTGGTGGTAAATTCAGGAACCATTCAAAACTATTTTGCCATTGTTCAGACCTACTCACATATACTTACAACTATAATTTTTGCACATCATAGAAACCTCAGCCCTTGACCGTTAATGTGCTGCTTGCTCTCCATTGGAGCTAATCCATGCTAATCTTATTTACCTGTTGTTTCCCTGTTTACTTGCTTCTCTTTAGTTTTATATTAATGCTCAGGTTCTGACATATTGTTCTATGGCCTTTTATACCTTGTGATGGATTTTGGAGGCTCTGTTGGGTGTCCCACCCCTCTTCAAAATATTGAAGCACCTTCAATGTGTTAAATATGGAATTACCGTTACATTGATCGGATTACATCTGATTGAGCATTAGGGTAATGTAATCCTATCTACTCCAGCACCAAGAAACCCGAAATTACAGGGACCTCTAGGTTGGTAGTGCTGGCAAGGGATGTTGTTGATAGAAACTTCAATATGAAAGGTCAAATTGAAACCTCAGTAAATTAGTCACAAAAAAAGAGAGACCACACATAGTATTGATTTAGAGGTCTGGCAGTATTTCAAGTTGTAAGTGTTCAAAGATCACATTGACTCACAGATTTTGAGGTTCAAAGAGTTGTGTGATTTGGTTTTATATTGAATGGTGTTTATATTGAATGATATTATATGGTGTTTTATATTGAATTGTATTATATGGTGTTTTTTAGATCAGTAAAGCACTGTACTGATTTTATGATTTTAGTGACAAGACCCGTATATAACCAGATGTGTACTTTGTGCTGTTTGGGGGTGTCAACTCTCTCACTCTGTGACACTCAATCTGTTTTGGAATATTACGGATCAGGTGACAGTGAAAGAGCAATCAATTGGGTCAGGCTATATTATAGTCCACAACTGTGAGTGTTGAAAGCTTTCGACCTGACCTGAAAATTCTGACAAACCACAGTAGTCTACCTACTACTGTGGTTTGTCAGAAAATAAACTTTTCAAATGGTGCAAATTCAATCATTCTCCTAGGGAAAATCACATTATTAGGAACCCTGTTTATGATTTCCTGCTTTTGTTCCCTCTCAAAGCTGCTAAATTGAAAGGACAGTAAATGTCTCCCGACTCATCAGATTTTCGCATTCATGTACTATTTAGAGTCAGCAAAGAGCCACTTTGAGCCATGACAAAAAAAACATAAAGCATAACTCAACTTTATTTTGCAAGCCACCTACCCCACAGCATGAAATAAAACTAAAATAATTATAATGGACTTAGACAGCCATAATGCCGACATCCTACAATATTTGAAGCCTTTCTTACCAACACACATAGGAGGGTGTAATTTTCATTTTCACCTGCTTTCTTTGTGAATCAGACACACTGGATGAAAAATATATTAGGTGAACAGTTTGCGTTTTACTCTTAAGTAAAGCAAAGCACCTTGGGACGTCCTCCCGACGTGGAAGGCGCTCTATAAATGTGATTTTGTTGTTCTGTTGTTATTGTGCTGAGGAGAAAATATGTAAATAATGCTCTAATTAGTATAGTGCCTTTCACATTAGAAGGACATCTCAAAGCGCTTCCCAGGATTTACTGTGAAGGACAAAACACTCAGGTTGAAGGCTGGGATTGCAGAAGCCGGAGATCAAATTTCTCCAGTCTTTCACATGAGGAATCATAGAAGAATTTACAGTAGAAGGGAAGAAGCTGATTTTGGGGCAGACTTGTACAAGTGATATTCAGTTTAAAAGCTAAGGGCTATGTGCCAACGGGCCAGATCTTGAATTAATATCCGTAAAATCCTTCACTGAGGATCTGTTGTAATGCAAACACAGAGACTCTGTGTCTCATACGTGGCAGGCGATTCCAGCACAGTACAGTCACACAGCTGAACAAAGTTAAATTCTCACACATTCAAAGCCCAGAAGTTGGAGAATAAAGTAGCACACTTTACAGTAATTATATCCTTTCCATTCCTCTCGCTTGTACTTATAATAGCATATTATATAACCTGCACTTAAAGCTGTTCCACATAAATGTTTCATTGTTTCAAGGATTATAATATTGTAGAATCATAGAAATTTACAGCACAGAAGGAGGTAATTTGGCCTATTGAGGCTGCACTGTCTCTCATTGCAAGCTATTCATTCAGTCCATTGACCTGCCTTATCCCTATACCGCTTCATATGCCTATCTACTTCTCCCTTGAAATCTATAATTGGTTTAGCCTCTACCACCCTGTGTGTTATTTCCCCTTTCTCTGAATACAATACATCTGAAATTAAATAAGTAAATTTCCTTCATGATTAGGTAAATAAATCAGCTGGACATTAATACTAGTTCTGCAGAAAGGGAAAAAAAAATACAGTACCTACATTTCTGGAAGCTGTGATTGTAGCTTGGCATGAATCATTTGGAATTAGCGAATCCCATTACTAAGGGTATGTGCAATGATATTTTGATATATGCTGTTAACCCTGCAAGCCAAAGTTCTAATAGGTATGTAGGGTGGCTGGACAAGCAAACTGGAAGCTTCACAGATAGTGACAAGCTATGCAGTTTTAACTGATTAAACTCCAGGCAGTGCCGCAACACACACTTTTCGGGTCCCAACCTCTTTTGCAAACCTGTGCCTCGTACTCTCCAGTATTAGATAAGTTAGGTGTGTCTTCTGGGGAAGAAGTATGCATTCTATTCCAGGCTGTCGAACTTGCTTCATGTGTAGTATGTGGAATTCTCAGCTTCGTTTGGTTACTCACCCTTAGGCAGGATTATTGGTTTCCACATGTTTTAGACACCCAAGTGATAAAAAATCAATATTGATATAAATTATAAATATTGAAAATATAGTACATATATAAAATATATGTAGTAATAAAAAATATATTTATCTTGGTACAAATGTTGTTTTATCATTTTGAAATAATGGTATTAAGAACACCTAGGACGGAGCCTGTTGCACTGACAATTGTAATCAAACAAGAACAACAAAAATGAGAATCACGCGGGCAGCATTGAAATAATAATCCTTGCATGTCTTGAAGCTTCACTCAATTCACTGTGCAGTGTAATGACTGTGTATTTTGTGGACTCATTTAATTGCAGTTTTAAAAGGTCGATATAAAATGTGGGCTTCGTACTTTAACGCTAGACTGATTTTAATTGCTTGGAAGTTAAATGATCTTCACTGGTCTAAAGCAGCAGGCCATGGTTAATGTGAAGAGCTGTGTGGTTCATAATAGAACATTTTACAGAGTTTTTCTACTAAGAAAAAATAAATGAGACAAGTATGAAATACGAAGAAACAGATTTTTATATTTCATTCATGGTGCAAAACCATCAATGACCTTTCCAGCAGTGAGTATCATCGCCCTAAATGACATGTTCAGATGTTTAATGCTCAGATTTACTTCAGTGTGATGGTAAAATGCAATGTGTGCACTGATTTGTGCTGGAGTTTATGTAGCATGCAATTTTCCACTTTGGGATTTAGAGTTCAGGTTTTTTTATGCGGTGTAAAAACATATTCCTTGTGCTAATTCTTTCCTGTCCTCATGCACAGTAAGTGTCTGGGAGAGTTTAGATCACTTTTCAACTGGAAGTAAAGTCAAAGACCCCATACAGACAGACCAGGCAGCTGTGTATCTTTAGGTTGGGGCACGACATGATAGACCATAGAGTTGAGATAATCATCAAATTCAGTGCAATGTGTATTACCTATTGCTACACAAGTTAATCGTTTGGGATTATAACTTTTATAGATAACTCCATTGTCCACATCACCCTTCTTTCAAAGTACTGTACATGAATTCATTGCCTCTGCGTTTAACATTGTGACATTGCACCTCATCACATCAAAATGTCTCAAAGCATTTCCGTTTTCTGTAAAACGTATTGACTGTGTATTTATAGGTGAACACAGTGGGCGATTTATGCACAGCAATGTCCCACAAAGAGTCATGGGTCAATGACCAGTATTCTTATTCTCAGGTACTGCACACTAAATAGAAGGTCATGTATCAATTCATTCTGGAGCTCCTGGAGCTCAGTAGTTAGAGCACTCGCCTTACAAGTGTGAGACCTGTATTCAAATCCAGGCAAATCAGGGTGAAACCTCGGGCAAGTTTCCTTACTACACATGCCAAATAATAATCCCTCAAAAAAAAACACAATAATAAAATTGGTCATTTCAATCCACGACTATTTGTGGGACACTGCTGTGCGCAATCGGCTACCGCATTTTGCCCACAAATATACAGTCAATTCACTTTACAGTATATTCTGTGAAGCGCTTTGAGACATCGATAAGATGCGAAAAGCGCTAAATCAAAATGCAAGGATTATTATTCTGTGCACATCTCTAATGCTGGTTTCCTAATAACTTCCCAGATAACTTCCCATATTACTGTAATTGGCTTTCACCATGAAGTAATTGCTCTGTCACCAGCCACCCCACTGGGAAGATAAATGTAGCTTCTGTGGTTGTTAACATGCAGTTCAGACAGAATGGAAATACTCATGCACACTGTGGAATTCTCAGGTGTTTAGTTTAGATACTCCTATGGATGCTGATGGGTTTCCTTCTGCCTGTGTCAGACACTCCTGTGACTAGCATAAACAACTACGGTACTTATTCAAAAAAGCATAGAGCCTGTCCATTTTACAATTAGTGTTCTTTAAATGGTACATTTTCTTTTTATACTTGTCATTCGTAAAACAATGCCATTGTTAGAATTATGAATGTTTGAAGCTGTCTCCCAACACTTTGCTACAGCTGCAATAATATTGAGAGTGCGCTACTGTTTGCAATGGCTTTTCTCTGCAACTTACAAACACAGCAGAGACTTAGCCAGCAGTGCTGATCCCAGTCTTTTAGGTGATTTATAGTTGCTAATTTCTCACTGAAGTTTCAGTTCTAATCCTAGCTGCTGGATATCGTCTGAAGTTCTGTGAAATGTGTACTCCCATTGATTTCCTTTTGTGTGACACTTGGCATGGATTGCAGACAGACTAAAAACATAGGCAAAATACTGCATGTCTCAAAATCCCATCTGATTTCTGGTACAGTTACATTTTGAAAAAAATCCCAGTGAGCAAAGGAAATGCAGGCAGGCGAGCTCATTTTGTTTTAAATGCAAAGCATTCGAAAGTCAAATGAGACACACCAGTTCACAGGAAAGTAGTCTGGCCTACTCCGCGTCCACCGCCCTAACCGCCCCACCAGTGGCGGCCGGGCTTTCAGCCTCTCTGCTCCCACACTGTAGAACTCCATCCCGCAATCCCTTCATCTTGTTTCCTCTCTTTCTTCCTTCAAGGCTGGTCTCAAGACCTTCCTCTTCGATCGTGCCTTCTGCTCCCCTCCTAACTCTTCCACCTCTCCTACTCTCCTTCCCCTTCCCCCTATGCCAACCCTTCTCCCTTTACTCGGGTCCCCACCTGATTGTTCGGTGCTTTGGGATGTCCTCCCGACATGAAAAGTGCTCTATAAATGTGATTTTGTTGTTGTTAATACTCTCGCATATAACAATAATAATAATAATCCCTTGCATTTGTTATAGTCCCATATTACATTGTTGTGACAACAAAAACTTGCATTTATATAGTGCTCCTCACACAGGGCAGGTCCCAGAGCTTGACAATGGCTGAGCATGGTGCTTAGCAGGGTAAGGAGGAGGTGACCATAGGAACGATTGAATCGGAAGGTCTTCAGGTGCGACTTGAAGATGGGAAAGAAAGGGGTAAGGCGGGATGGCTGGAGGAAAAGTGTTCCAGGGCTTAGGGGCACAGTGGCTACAAGGACAGCCACCGATGGTGGAACGGAGGGCCCAGGGGACATGCAGAAGGTCAGTTTATTATGTCAAGCCAGTCAAGCTGAGGCAGCGGTATGTCGGTTGGAGTGTAAGCAGGTCGGAGAAGTAGGGAGGTGCCAGGGTATGAAGGGATTTGAAAATGAGTGCAAGGATCTTGAAATCGATCTGTTTGGCAACAGGGAGGCAGTGAAGCCTGGCTAGAAATGGGGTGAAGTGGGTATGGAGTTTAGTGCATGTGAGCAAGTGATGGCAGAGTTTTGGATCAAGTGGATCCTGTGTATGTTGGCGCTGGGGAGACCATCAAAGAGGGCATTTGCGAAGTCAAGGCGGGAGACAACATCTCAAAAAGTGCTTCACAGAATATATTGTAAAGTGAATTGACCGTGTATTTTGTGGGTGAAATGGAGCAGACAATTGCACACAACAGTGTGTCCCACAAACAATCGTGGATTGAATGACCACATTAAAAAAAAATATCTTTCTGAAATGCCTGTCTCAGAAAAAGCCACAGGCCAACAGTGTTTGAACTTGTTTAAACAATTTCTTCCATAAAGTATCACAAGGTAAATCAGCTTTTTTTTGTATAATTTTTAATAAAAAGTTGTTTTTTTTTACAGTTATTAACAAGGTTGCTTTAGATGGTAAATTACACAGGTGCAAGATGTGCTTGTAAGAAATGTTATGGCATGTGCATAAGTGGGTTGGGTTGAAGTACGTGTTTCTGGCTGGGATAATGGGATCCCGTTACTAATAGAAATTCCTATAGGATTTATAATTGTGTCGGGAGATCTACAAACCTTTCCCATTACACTACAAGATGTTTTAACAGGGTATCTCTCACGATATAATGGGGTGTTTTAATCAGGGCAAAGTTGACAATGTCACATTCTGGAGCTTGTGACAATAATCGGCAGTTTGATGGCTAAAGGAAAGATTGACGGGGGCACAATTTAGTGTTTATGAATAATGCAGAGAGTGACGGATAAAATGAAAGCTAGACACTGTGTTACATAATTCATTTAAATACAGTGCTATACAAGTGTGTAATTTTGTTGTTGTTGTTAAACCATCACAGGTCAAAGCCTATGGCCGAATGTACGACACATCCCAGTTGGAATACTGCTTTGGTAAAAGCATCAATGATGCACTGCATTGCCAAGTATACTGCTGAACAACTGACGTTTGCTACCAGATTCCAAAGCTGCGAAAAGCATCAGACTGGTAATGCTTTAAAAGCACATAATTTTGCAAGGAGGTTTTAGACGCTGCAGGTTAATGCAACATATTTGCCATTGTCTCTATCCAGATGTGAGGTTTCATTTTTAAATGCACAAAATACAAACATAGATTCATCACCCTGCAGCCCTCCCTGATCCCCATTTCAAGGAGCATCATTTTCAGAAATTAAGCAACTGTTAATAAAAATGCACAATAGTCATGTCATTTCAGTCAGGGGTATTTTGGAGCCAGCACAATGGTTTTATTACCAGATACTCAGTTTCCTTCAACATGTGCAGTTTGAAAATAGCACCACTGCATTACACCAATGCAACACTGACTTTTTAGAATATTAAACAAGCAAATAAGGAATTACACAGCATTGGAAACAAATGAAAGAAAACCCTTTTAAGCTGGTGCAACCGTTTTATATCCAGCAAATTTCAGTTTTTAGAGAAAGATGTTCCACGATTTTCTACGTTTCGTTCAAATATAATTTAAATGTTACAGATTTTTTACAGGACTGTAAAAAACAAAACATTTTTGGAGTCTCTGACTTGGCGAGAAACTTGAAAGTCAGAATTAAGCATGTTGGTGTAGCAAAGAGGTTTGAAGCTTGGAAAATGATGGTTCCTTCAGACTGTGGTGGATGCCAGGGCTACAGTGGCTGATGGCGGAAGCTGTAGAAATTGTCCTTTACTTTCAATCACCACTTCCAAGTGGTTCAGTATTCAACCAGTGATCCCTTACAGACCTGTATGCCTTGTATGTAGGTTAAATGTAGTGTTACATATAATCTAGTCTATATAGAGTCTATAGGCTAGGAAATCAGTTGTTCCATTTTGCTATATGTGAGTGACAGGAAGCAATCTACTGTACATCTTTGTTACTGTACTAAGATGAAGTGATGCATGATCTGCCTTTAGATATGGATAGCAATGTTTTCACCTGAAACATAAGGTAATACTTGCAATGGATAAAATGTATAGATTACGGATCATATACTGAGCTGATTAATGGAAAAGAGAAAGAACTGAATGCATAGACCATTTCTGGGTGTAAAAGGTGAGAAGGGGAAAGTCTGATTGAAAGCTCAACCCTAGCTAGAGTTAAAGGACAGACTTCTACAGACAAGGGATTGGTCTCCAAATAACTCAATATGATTCTGCAAGCATAGCACTTAGGTAGAGATTTCTGGTGAAACAACCATATGGATTCAATGAGCACTAAGTTATCTGACAACCAGGCAATGCTCACATACTTGCTCTCCAATGTCTGCATGTAAAATCCTGGAGCATTTTGGTGTTTTATCTTTGCTCCAAACTATGTCCTCTCCTCAACCTTTAGAAAGCAGAGCACCACGTTGCTTGCAGATTTGTGAAACAATATTGAACACGTTTTTCTTTACACCTGGATACTCCTTTAAAATATATATATATATAAAAAATTATGTTGTATATTCCAGTAGATCGTACTAGAAACTTTTTTTGGGGGGTGTGGGTTGAAATCTCCTGAAAATACTATATCTCCAAATTACAACTTCAACTTCCTTGCAGGTTTATTGACGTTGTGTGGAAGCAAAGTTCTATAAAACATCCTTGAGGAATTTGCAGTGTTCCCGGTCGGTCGTTACCATTTTCCTGGAATTGGCACTCCACATTCATACCAGCCCACGTAATAATTGGGTGACCCACCAAACCTCATGGTTCCACCGATAATGCCGAACCTCACTGGCTCCTGTCGATAGCTCCGATAATATCCTAAAAAAAAATTTACAGAGCAGTTAGTAAAGTACATACTGTGGAGTCCAAGTAATAATAAAATACTCTCCCAGTGTAGCACTGGATAATATAAATAACAATCCTTGAATGAGATACAATGTTACAATTCAGAACTGTTGTTAAGTGTAGTTACTGTGCAGTCGGTGAACATGGCAATCTATTAGCACATAGCAATTTTCCATAAACAGCCAATGTGAATGATCGCATTTTACCTGGTAGGTTGTTAGCCAGGACACTGGGAGAAACTCCCTTCTTTCAAATGGTTCCATGGGATCTTTAATGTTTATTTGTATTGTACAGGCAGAAAGGAGCTTAATGCCTCCTCGAAAGTAGAGCACCACAGCGTTCCTTCAAGGCTTAATTGCAGTGTTAAGCATGCATTCAAACTACTGACGTGGGACTTGATCCCAAAACCTTCTGAGGTGAGAGAGCTACAAACTGAGTCAGGTAGAAAGAAAAGGCCAATATTCTCACCTTTGACCCCGATAAGTGTCTCTTGTGGAAAGCACGGATATCTTAATGTTAAGCGAGGGCAGGCTTAGGGTAGCCTTCAAGCCACCCACCACCACACCACCCTGCCCTATCCCTCCTGACCGCAACTCCCAGCTTCGGTTCAAAAAAACCCTGACTGTCCAGGGCCCTGGGACGTATTTCTGACATACAAGTGTAATTTGTGGTTGTTGCTATCAAAGCTTCATTTCTTCCCCACTGGTTGAATAGCTCTGCTGACGCTCAGTCTGTGAGTTCACTTATGAAATGTGGCAACATGAAGACTGAATGGCCTCCATCTGAGCTGTAATCTTCTCACTTGTTTCCTCTCATTCGTACATCAGCATTGAAATTGGTCAGGTAAATATTCCCATAGATGTGACCAATTCAACATTTCTACAACTTGAATATTCTGATTGAATTACACAACACACATTGAGGAGCAAGATCTGGGAGTCTATTCTCCAGGGTTTCTCGGATTACCTGGTATAATCGGCAGAGTATCTGGTCTCAAATGTGTTCCCGTCCTTCCTTCCAAAAATGAATCCACAAACTGACAGTGGTCCTCTCCTCTGCCCCAGGCATCACCAATGCTATAAAATGTATCTGAAAGAGTAAGGAACAAGCGCATAAAAGCCCTGATCATGAAATAGGATTACAAAGGATGCAAAGCAATCAACAGCAATAAGGTGTTCAACAATTTGCACGTGAAGAATATTGAAATGTTATTTGTGTAGTTAAGTGATGCCACTTGATTTTATTTCTGTAGCAATACATCTGGGCAATGTGCTGCCTGATGGAACCTTGCCCTGGAGTCAAATCATGCACCTGGATCTAAAGCCCTAACTCTGTATCTCAGCCATCTCTCAGTGTGGAGAAACAGTTGGGGTGTGGCAAGATATATGGAGGGAAAGTAGGGGGATTTAGGTGACCGATGGGACCGTCGATGAGAAGGGTCTTGGGGAGGGACTTGAAGGAGGCCAGGGATGGGGCAAGGCAGAAGGAATGCGGGATGGAGTTTCACAGGTTGGGGGCAGAGTGGCTGAAAGCCCACCAGAGCCTGCTGCACGAAGAGGGCGGGCAGGTTGGTAGTGGGTTAGGAGGTCGCATGTAGGGTGGGGCAAGGCGTGAAGGGCTTTGAATGTGAGGACCAGGATGTTGAATCAAAGCCATATCCATAAAACCGCAACAGACTACTAAGTAATATAGTAGCTTTGTAAATTGAGGATATGCTAACTTGTGTATCGCAAGTGTGTGCAAGAGAGTGACAGAGTGAGAGGAAAGGAGAACACAGAAAGTTTAGTAATCATAATAATCCTTGCATTTGATATAGTGCCTTATCGCATCACTGAAACGTCTCAAAGCGCTTCATGGAACATATTGCAAAGTGCATTTTGTGGTTGAAACTGTATTACATTTGGCTTACCAGAGACCTTATAAAATATTCCGCTGGAGACCTACCTCTGAGGCCGTCACTGAGGAAGATTTTGTATCTCAAGGAGTTGCAGAGCACAACTCCCACAAATTTGCGGTACCAGGTCCGCTTCACGTATTGTTTGCCTTTGCACTCACTGGAAGAAGGCTCATATCTGAATGTGAAAGGAATCCAAATAGGCTCACCTCCTGCGGAGACCAGCACACATTTAAAACATTTTAACTATCGGTGTCACATTGCAATCAGTGAAACATACATCTGTTATCAAGCGCTCTCGATTTTGCCCTTTCATCAAAGTTTTTGAGTAAGATTCACTTTCCGAACACACTCTCCTTTGGTCAGGCTGGCGTCTGACACATGCAGAAACCCCACACAGTTTGTAAGAGTATCCAAACCAGCTTGAGTTCCACAAGGCACTACAGAAAATTCCTCATATCTGGAATGGAATATGCTCGCTCTGCCTGGTGGGATTTCATCCTGGTAAATGTTTGGAACAACATTTAGTTTAGCAAAAGCCAAGGTTTGGGCAGTGAGTGTGTTGGCATATTGCTTTGAGTTGAACCAGCTCAAACTATGAAAACTGACTGGCAAGCATTCAGTTGTTTGACCAGCTAGGATAAGGACACTTTACCCCTTAGGACTCTGGGTTGCAGGAAACAAATCTCTGCCCATTATATAACATGAAGGAGATAATGTGCTAAATATTTGGTAGTTCATGTGTATGGGATGTGATATCCGTTCTATTCATGTGAAGCAACTTGACTATAATCCGTCAAGGGCTAGTGGCAGCTCATGACAAACCCATTAATCGAGTGTTTGCATTCAGAAGCTGTGAGGATTGGACTGTGGGACACAGGCTTGTTTTTTGTTTAGTTAAACCATCACTCAATATCACAAGATCACAAGAGGGGTAAGGATGAAGAAGGAACTTTGACCCATTTTAGTAAAATAACGCAACAGAAAGCGGGCTGTATTTTAATCATCACAATGCAGTTGTATTCCAGAAGATTTTTTAAAAATAGTTTCACGCTAGATTTATAAATAAGTTACCAATAAATACTTTTCGGGATTGTTGTTTCAAAAGAAAAAAAAACACGTTGACATCTGAGAGAGTTACTTTAAGCTGTAAAACGATGTTCAGGAGTGCTTACCAGGTGGTCTGACAATTATCAATGGGTTATCTGTGGAAACAAAAGAATTCTATTAATAGGGAAAATATTCTATCTGGACATTAAATATGCATTAGTGTGATACATATGGTAACAGTACTATATGTGATATCTTTGTTGTCAATACAACAGTTGAATAACATGGAGTTTTAAGTTATTTAGAGGTAAGAAACTATATTGGAGCAAATAAAACAAACTTGTTATAGTATTGTATAACATGCACATAACAATTACAAACCATGTATGATTAAGATTATGGAAGTATAGTAACTTTTTTTTTAAAAAAAGGTTAATATAAAATGCTACCAGTATTATAACATATATTGGGTAGAAATTCCACTGAGCTCTAGATTTATTCTTTCTTTTAGCATTTCAAAATGCCCACCATTTGGCAAATTCCTAAATGTCATCTTAATTTTCTGTAAATTCTTTTAAGAATTATATAAAATTGGCTTCAAAGTTGAGACTGAACTTACTGGAGACAGGGGAGGGTGGAGCGCAGGGGTTGTGAGGTGGAAAAGGAAGGTGATCCAAGGCACAGTGAAAGAGGAGGGTCTTGAGACAGGTTTTGAAAGAAGGGGAGAGATGGAGGGATTGCAGGATGGCATTCCAAAGGGTGGGGGTAGAGTGGCTGAAGGCCGCCCGCCAACGGTAGAGCGGGTGAGGCAGGGGATTGGAAGATCACAGAGGTTTGATAGGAAGCCAGTGGAGTCAGGCGAGGGTAGGGGTGATAGGGTCACAGAGCCTGGTGGGGGAGAGGACACAGGCTGCAAAGTTCTGGATGATGTACAGCCTATGGAGGGAGGAGTTGCACAGTCAAGCCTGAATGCGTGTATGAGGGTTATGGCAGGCTGTGGTGTGCGACAGTGGCAGAACCGGGTGATGTTGTGGAGGTGGGGAACATTTGATCGGAGCTGGGAATCAATCACAGCACATCTGGGATTCACTATCCATAAATTCTATTGTGAATCTTCCAAATTATTGGCTAATGCGCACCATTTTGCAGTGCTGTTTACACGACCACAAATATGAGAATACATGACAATAGGACACAGGATGGTGCTTTACCTGATTCTGTAACAAAAGTCAATGTTTCACTCAAGGGGCCGTAACCAGATGGATTCTTGGCTTGAATTTTAAAGTAATACCTGGAATGTAAAAATCATTAACAGTGAATGTTAAGTCTCATGGCAACAGGCTTGTTTATGTTGCTGCTCCATTTTTCCAGCAACAGCTGGTAATACTTTGCATAGCCTCATAACCTATAGAACTTAATCAACATGAATGAAAACCAAATAACTCTTCAATAAAGGGCCAATGGAATACTATTAAAACATATGATTATTTTAGCAGAGAATGTTGTGAGTCCCGTTGAATTATCTCATTGAATGTCCATATTATTCATCCCTACACGTCAGAAACTAGGAACTATTCCCACCACAGTGTGGATATGTGGACAAACTCCCAACAAATGCAGTTTCCATTGTGTCAATTTTGTCCTCCAAAGAGGAATTGGATGTGGATATGTTTGGGAATGTGATGATTTAAGGCAATATTTGATGGTAATTGTCAGCTAGGACCACTCTACTTGCTCGGGTCTTGGCTCACAGGGCTAGAGACATATTTACACCTGCACTTTTTTTTTTAAAGAGCCAGTCAGGCTGTTAAACTATTGACAATAATTTAAATCAACGCAGACACGTCTGGCTAAATTTCTTCAGAACCAATTCAGCTCGTGAATGACCCTGTTTATCATCCCTCTCCCCAGGATATGTTTAGATGCTCGTTTTCTTTTCCCATTTTATTTTGTGGAGCATTAATTTCCTTTGGATGGTTAATGGGTTTCTGCTAGTGGAAAACAATCGACTGGCTGCAAAAAATGTACTTGCTGTCTTTTGGTTTCATAGTTTTGTGTTGAAAATCTTGCAAATCAACCAGCCTCAGATATTTGTAAACTGGCAGTTGTGATCAACTCAACAAATCAGAATTTTCAAGCAACCCCATTCACCAAAGTAAGTCAGCATCACCCAACTGCCTTGGCTATTGTGGCAGGAAGTCTTGGCATTCCCATTAAATGCTCTCTTACAAAGTGCATAGAGAGAAAAGAGTTTCTTCACACTCTGCCCTGACCAACAATCTCAAATAAAATTGGTCACTCGTTAGTTACATGGCTCCATTGTGACTACTGTGCACAAACTGGCAGCTGCATTTGCTCACAAAAACACAGTCACTTTACAGTATATCCTGAGAAGCGCTTTGAGACGTCTCCATGATGTGATTAGGAAAATGTATCAAATAATAAAGATTATTATTACCTTGTGTTTGGCTTCAGATTCTCAATAGGTAAGTTTGTGTTGCTGCCAGCTGACTTTGTAGACCATATGTTCTTCAGGATTTCATCATAGGAAGCACTGTATACAAGGTAACCTGCCATTGGAGTTTGAAACGGAATGGATCAGGATACAATTAAATAGAGTTTCAGGCCGCTTAAATGTTAAATCAAAATAGACTTACAGATTAACTCTAGTTATCTTTCGTCAGTCTCCCCAGCTCCAACAGGCATAAGATCTAGCTGATGCAAAACTCTGCCGCCCACACACTCACTTGCACTGAACTCTGTACCCACAATCACCAGTTCTAGCCAGGCTCCACTGGTTCCTTTCACCGAATGGATCGATTCCAAGATCCTCACACTCGTTTTTAAATCCCTTCATTCCCTACCAATCCAACCTTCTTTCTCCCCAACCCATTACCGCTGCCTCTGCTCGACTGGCTCTAACCTTCTGCATGCCCCTTATGCCCTCCGCTCCATCATCGGAGGACATGCTTTCAGCCACTACACCCCAAAATCCTAGAATACTCTTCCTCTATTCCTTTGCCTTGTCCATTTCAGGCCTTCCTCTTTGATCATAATTACAGACACCTCCCCCTCTCCCTAGCTCAATGTCCTAGTCCGCCACTGTCAAGGCTCTGGGATGATAACCTGGATGACGGGTGCTATATAAATGCAGATCACTAAAAATATAATTGTTTCCCCTTTTGTCTATATAACAGGATTTTAACATAAGATGGTGATAATGACTTGCACTTCTCTTGTAAGTCAATGAAGTACTAGTTGTCGAGCAATAAATTAGTTGTCGAGCAATACATTAGTTGTCAAATCCTTGTACAGTTTGTGAGGTTGCAAGTTTCCATGAGGGTGGAGTGGAAATTTACTTGAGGGATCTGTTTTCTATGAAAGGTATCTCGGCTTCCAAGGTACACTAGTTAGTTGGTTATTTTCCTGCGGGCAATAGGGATGTTTGCCGCAAAGATGCTCTTGTCTTTGCAAGAGATTTGAATTATGCAGGATACAGGTAGAGTCTGAGTCCACACACAGATCCTTACTTCCCATCTATCCGAAGAATTTAACATTCACAAGCCACATTTTCCTTGTGCACTGCCATCACAGCATTTCATCACATTTTAAACACATTGCAAGCCTTTGCCTTCACGTGAATTGCATTGTGAAAACTGACTTCAAAATTTTTAATTAAAAAAAATGTTCTCACTTTCTTAGAAGTGTTTTTCAATTTAAATTAAATAGAAGGCACTGCATTTTGGATGTTGTACAGAATGAAGTTCTCCTTTGTGCTCATTTTCAGAATTGTGCAAGCCCCAGAACAGGAATGTTAGTGGTGCTGATATCAGAGGAGACATAGAATATTAGATATTCTATCTAATAAATTAATATTGATTTAGCGATGGAAATTTTAATTCCACACTTTAAGTAGCTATATCACATTAGATTGCCCACAAATTCAGTCTGCAAAATTGATAACAATTCTGTCTGAAGTGTTTTCCGACATTTCAACATTGGTAGGAGCAATATCAAATGGAAGGATTATTGTTCATCTTTTGCTCACAAAATACATAGCAAATAAACGTTGCCATAAATCCAGGAAAGACTTTCACACCTCACCTGGACATGCCTCTATTCCAAATGCAAGGTTTATTATAAGTATTATGATTAATGATATAATAAACATCATTCCACACCAATATTCTTGCATTTTAACTTAATTAAAGGAAGAGTTGAGCTACGCTAAACTCGTTCTCAGCTTCACCGTCAAAGGTTGCCGGACCTTCTTGGCAAAGTAATACAGTATTGGGCTTTATTGTCCCATTTCAATTCATTTATTTTTAGACTGAACGGATACTCAAACGTGAACAGTAAATCACTTGTGTTTTATGTAGAAAAAAAAAATATTAGAATTGTGTAACTGCACTTCCTTTCTTGCCTTAGCCTCAGAATCTGAGCTGTAAATGTAAAACCCAGTACTATACCTGTAGGGTTAGGGTTAGGGTTAGGGTTCCTGTACTGTACTGTACAGTATTATGATACTATGTATTGCTTCACTTTAGCTTGACTGTGCTGACTTGCAGCAGACATTCCTGAAACTTTGACTCATCTTTGGCTTTCACTATACAACATGCCTATGTGGTTACATCCATCAAGTAGTGTGTGATCTTTTCATGCATTAGCCTACATTAATCATCAGTTTGTTTATTCTTGAACTCTTCAGATGGTCCAGCATGTAATTATTGTGTAAGGCTGGGACACCCAAAGCTTTTCAATTAACATGTAGACGGGCTCACCGTGGCACTCGGCGCTGGCTGTCCAATAGCAGTCACACCAAGTGCCCTGTCCCCCACCATCACCGCCAGCCCCACCGGACACAAACCCGGGGGGTCAACCTCTCCTCCCTTATTCAGATCCCCACCCTCCCCGCCGACCATCCCAGCCCCCCCTCACACCCCTCGGCCAACTGCTTTTTCCGCATCGGCCTCCAAAATGTCCGCTCTGTCTGCAACAAGACCCTGGCCATCAACGATCTCATCCTTGATGAGAAGGTTGACATCATGGCCCTGACGGAGACTTGGATCACCCCAGGCGACACTTTCCCCCTTGTTGAAGCCACACCACCCAACTACACATTCCACCATGCTCCTCGACCCAACCGTCGTGGCGGTGGCGTGGCTCTCATCTCAAAGTCATCCCTCGCCCTATCCCCCTATTCCTCCGGCTCCTTCCCCTCTTTCGAACAGCTCACCCTCTCTCACTGCTCCCACAATTCCTTCAAAATCCTTTTAGTTTATCGACCCCCCAAACCCTCCCCCACTTTCATTTCAGATTTTTCCTCACTTTTAACTTCCCTTTGCGCCTCCTCTGATCGCCTTATTATTCTTGGCGATTTCAACCTCCATTTCACCCCCTCCTGCCCCATTTCCTCTGAATTTTCCTCTTTACTTTCGTCTTTCAACTTCTCCCTTCACATTAACACTGCCACCCACGGCCATCCTCTCGATCTGGTGATCACCCGAGGCCTCAACGTCTCTGGCATCACCATCACAGACAAGGCCATTTCCGACCATTTTTTCATTTCCTGCAACACCTCTATCCCTCCCCCCTCCACTTCCAAACCCACCACCATCTTCTACCGGCCCTGGAAGAAGATTCCCCCTCAAACTTTCACCTCTGCCCTAGAAACCTCCGACCTCTTCCCACAATGGCATTCTTTTTGTACAGACCCATCCTCCGCCTCCACCGCCCTCCACAACACCATCTCCACTACCCTCGACACCCTGGACCCTCTCACCTCCAAAACCGTCTCCCATTCCCGATCATCACCGTGGTACACAACTCACCTCCGTTCCCTCAAAAGCCAAGTGAGAGCAGTTGAACGCACCTGGCTCAAATCTGGCCTCACGGTCCATCGGCAAATCTGGCTGGACCGCATCAAATTTTACCGCTCCGCCCTAGCCACCGCCAAATCAGCCTTCTACTCCAGGATAATCCTGGAAGAGAAGGACAACCACCACCTCCTCTTCACCACCACCAACCAGCTCCTCCGCCCCCCCCGCCTCACCTCGCAGATCCTCTCCTCAAACGTTCGTTGTGAGGAGATGCTGGACTTCCTCGAGTCTAAAATCGAGAAAATCCGCTCTGCGGTTTCCTCCCCCCACCACTCCTCCACCTCCGCGCCCTCATCAGCTACCTCAACCCCTACTCACCCCCCATTTCACACTTTCAACCCCACCACCCCGCTTTCAGTCACAAAAACAATCACCTCCATGAAACCCACCACGTGTTCATTGGACCCCATCCCCACCCCCCTCCTCCGCACCCAGCTCCATTTGTTAACCCCGCTCATTTCTGACACCATTAACCTTTCCCTCTCCTCAGGTACCGTCCCCACCTCCCTTAAAACAACCACCATCACCCCTATCCTGAAGAAACCCTCCCTTGATGCGTCGCAACCATCAAGTTATCGACCCATCTCCAACCTCCCGTTTCTATCCAAGGTCCTTGAAAGAGTGGTTGCCTCCCAGCTCCGCTCTTTCCTTTCAACTCACTCACTTCTTGAACCCCTCTAATCAGGTTTCCGCCCTATCCACAGCACAGAAACTGCCCTGGTCAAGGTCACAAATGACATCCTAACCGCCTGTGACCAGGGCTCCCTCTGCCTCTTCGTCCTCCTTGACCTATCTGCTGCGTTCGACACAGTCGATCACACCATCCTCCTTCAACGTCTTTCCTCCCACCTCAACCTTCAAGGCACAGTCCTTGACTGGTTCCACTCTTATTTGACCCACCGTTTACACTTTGTTTCCTCCAATGGTTTTTCCTCAAACCCCCGCACAGTTTCTCAAGGCGTCCCTCAGGGCTCTGTCCTCGGTCCCCTCCTTTTCACCCTTTACACGCTCCCTCTGGGCGACGTTATCCGCAAACATGGGGTAAATTTCCACATGTATGCGGACGACACCCAGTTGTACCTTTCTGCCTCATCCCTCAACCCCCAGACGATCGATGTTCTGACAGCATGTCTGTCCGACATCGAGTCGTGGACGAGGGACAACTTTTTGCAATTGAACGTGAGTAAGACCGAGGCCCTCCTGATTGGCTCAAGCCAGCGCCTCCGCACATCGGGCGCTGCCAGCCTCAACATCCAAGGCTGCACCCTCCACCTCACAAAGCCAATCAGGAACCTCGGCATCATGTTCGATCAAAAACTTTCCTTCCTCCCCCACATCCGTGCCTTGACCGGCACCGCTTATTTCCACCTGCGCAACATTGCCAGGCTCCGCAACTATCTTACCCCCCGCGCTGCCGAAACACTCGTGCACGCATACATCACCTCACGGCTGGACTACGGAAATTCTCTCCTCGTCGGCCTCCCCAGTTCCTCCATTCACAGGCTGCAGGCAATCCAAAACTCTGCAGCCCGTGTACTATCCCGCACCCGCCTCCGCGACCACATAACCCCCACCCTCGCCCGTCTCCACTGGCTCCCCATCCTCCAGAGGATCAAGTTCAAGATCCTCGTCCTCACCTACAAGGCCTTACACGGCCTTGCCCCATCCTACTTAACCGATCTACTCTCCCCCTACACGCCCACCCGGACCCTCCGTTCATCAGGACTTGGCCTGCTCCAAGCCCCCCGCCCGAACCGCCCCACCATCGGAGGCCGGGCTTTCAGTTTCTCCGCTCCCACCCTTTGGAATGCAATCCCTCAATCCCTCCATTTCGTCTCTTCCCTTTCCTCCTTCAAGGCCGGTTTGAAGACTTTCCTCTTCGATCGTGCCTTCTGTTCCACCCCGAACTCTTTTACCTCCCCTTCGTGTTTCACCCCTTCCCAAACATTCCCCTCCCAGCTCGGGTCACACACCTCCTGTGTAGCACCTTGGGACGTCCTCCCGACGTGAAAGGCGCTCTATAAATGTAATTTGTTGTTGTTGTTGTTATTAGAGTGTACAAAAGGGTCTCAACAATGGTCCCTGAACTGGAGATGGAACAAAACAGACAGAGTTTCCAATCCTCATTGCCACCCAATGACCCCCAGGTAGGAAGTGTATCTGTGGGTGAGGACAAGGTCAGCTCAGTATTGATGGAAATGTATGCGTGTGTGTTTGTGTATGTGTGTGTGTGTATATATATATATATCTATTATAGATATTCGTCTATTGATGGAAAGTTTATGTGTGTATGTAATAAAGCCTGTGTACCCATTGGATACTGGGTGAGGATAGGATTTGGCTTGGCAATTGATGGCAATTGTTTGTGTGTGTGAGGAAGTGTAGGGCTCAACATTTGACTTTTAATAGGAAGTATATGTGTGCGTTATTATTATCCATTAGGTGAAGACAGGATCAGATTGGCTATTGATGGAATGTGTGTGTTGTCTGTGTGTATGTATATATATTATTGGGCAAGGACAGGATCAGGCTTAGCTATTGATGGAAAATGCACAAGTGTGTACGTGTGTGAAATTTTAATCAGCATGATTCAGATCCTCCGAGAGAGCAGCAAGGGGAGAAAATAAAAAGCTGATTTTTGTAAATTTACAAGTTCACAATAAAGACTTGAGATGCAATAATTAACGGCAGCAATGTTTTGTAATACCTTTGATGCTCAAATACCCAGCAGACACTGAAACTTGGCAGGGGGGTGGTCCACAATGCTAGCTGCAATGCTCAGCCCCCTCTCACCTCTCTTTATGTGGCTATCTGGGAACAGGTTGTAGCTGAAGAACAATCGCAATAAAACGGCTTTTGAGGAAACACTTAAAAAGAGCAAGCACAGCGTTGCTCAATAAAAGTTAATTCTACTTTCAGTTCTGTTTGTGCTACCTACTATTCTTAATTGAAGTGAGACAAATTATTAATTGGGGAAATTAAAAGTTGGATGTCATTAAATCAAGGTGTAATTTATTAATATATCAATATCGATCAAAGTGCCATTGACTGGTAAAAATGGACAGTCACTACACTTTACGGTGCATGCTGCAAAGCACTTTGAAACGTCCTCCTGATGTCAAAGGCGCTGTATCAAATGTAAGGATTATTATTAATGATGCTGAAAGCGCAATTTATCATTATGTCAATAATGTTTATTTTTGTCAGTGGAATATAACAAAAAATCATGGTTGAAAATAAATGAAATATCTCTGTAAAAGTTCGAAAGCATTTGAGTAAACTAAGCAGGAAGAAATAACTGCAACAGTTCATAAGATCAAACCTCCACCAGCTTCAATCTTTCCTGAAGCAACAGCTCCAAGAGGAGGAGGCGTATGTGTGGCGCTGTAATTTAATAGGAAACAGTCGACATCTGGGATGACTTTAAACCTTTGACTGAGATGATTATGGCAAACTTTGCAGAAAATATACGGGATTCTTATTAGCTTTAGTTCAGTTCAAATCTGTGAACTTTTCTAACTTGCCAATAATTCAGAGGTTGCTCTGCTGCTGGCTACGCTATCTGGTTCTGAACAGCTGAACCATCCATTTCCGTTGAGGTTTACACTCCAGTTTTCAGACCGTCATAACACAATCTTTAAGTTTGCTCACATCAGCCTCCACTCACCCAGGTGTGCATAGAATTTGTTTTACAACGCCTTGATATAGCACCCTTCACACATCTCGGCACACTTAAACAAGATTATTTCTTAACGAGCAATTGAGTTGTACCCTCTCTTGCTATTTTATAGCTTTTAACACTCCACCACCCCCTCCCCTCCCACCCTCCGCCCTCATTCCCCAGCAGACCCAACACCTGCAGCCATGAAGGTGGGGAAAAGATGTAGATCCAAGCCACCATCAGGTATGCCCTGCAAGCAGGTTGACGAGGTACAAGAGACAAACACAGCCACTGCTCGATGTCACATAGAATTACATAACTTGATAGAGTTACATAGACAGCCAAGACAGGGGTTCAATTCTGCACCTACTCCCAGTACATGTCTTTGAATCAATGGTAGCATCCCAATAGCATGTCAGGACTTATGTTCCCAGTCTAGGCTGTACTGTAAGAGGATTGCATTGATGGAATAGCTGTCTTTTATAACACTGCTAAGTCAGACTTTAAAGATCCCACTACACCATTTGAAAAGAGAAGAGATTTCTTCTGGTGCCCTGGTTAACAATTCTCCAGATATATTCATCTCATGGTTGTTTATTAGAGTATGCAAATTTGTTGCCTTTCACTAACAAATAAAACACTCACCAACCATACTTTTGAGGAGCTTTCAGACCTTTTGATATTGAAGACTCTGGGCTTTTTCATCGTACACCTGAACCCAGGAATTTAGGCAGTCTGATCTCATAATGTAATGAAGAAAGAACCATTTCAGGAGTTACTATTGAATCTTACCTGATACCAGGTCATCCTTCTTGGACTTCGCCCAGTCAATGATCACAAATGAATGGCAGCCCTCGACAGCCACGATGGTGATGTTCTGCGGTGCACTCTGGGGTGCCTTTATGTCGTTTTTAAGCTCTTTTGGAATAAGATCCACGAGTGAATCCACTTGAAAGTGATCCAAGGCATCTGTCAGCGAGCAAGGTGCTGCTGGATCTTTGCTGATGTAACTCACATGTGCAGCTGAAACAGGTCGAAGTCGTTAAAAAAAAATTAATACGTATCAGTTCCAAACATAAACAAGATTTTTTATTTCTGCAGTGAATTTATAGCCTTTCCGTCTCACCAAGCAACAGGTAGGGCAATATTTGCTATGTTTATTACAGAATAAATGTTTAAGGCGTGTTTGAAGAATTTCTGGTGCCGGTCCTTGCAATTGATATAGAGCCCTTCACGTCTTCTAGACATCTCAAAGCACTTCACAGAATATATTGTAAAGTGAATTGACTATACTTGTGGGTGAAACACGGCAGCGAATTGCACACAGCAGTGTCCCACAAACAGTCGTGGATTAAGTAACCACTTTTTTTTGTTCTTGAGGGATTATTATCGAGCATGTGGAGTAAGGTAACTTGCCCAAGGTTTCTGGGAATAGAACCCAAGTCTCTTGCTTGCAAGGCAAGTGCTCTAAGCATTGAGCTACAGGACTCCACAATAGAGAAGAAGGAATAGTTTTGTGTAATGGCTGGCTGTAAATAATAACAACTTGCATTTATATAGCGCCCTTCACGCTGGGTAGCGTCCCAGAGGGCTTGCATGTATATAACATCAACAGCACATTTGTATTATATAGCACCTTTCACATCAGGAGAATATCTCAAAGCACTGGCATAAGGATGGGAGGAGAGAAAAGATGTCCGAAAACTCAGTCATAGAGGTAGGTCTTGAGACGGATCTTGAATAAGGTGACAAGGGGGGCTAGTTGGAAGAACTCTGGGCTGGGAATTTCAGAGAGTGGGGACAGATCAGCTGAAAGCCTGACCCCCCCGCTCCTAATGCTGGGGCAGATAAGTTGGGGGACATCAAGCAGGCTGGAAAGTGGATAGGGACAATGACAAATGGCTAAAAGGAAATTCTTTGCAAAGTGGATATATTAAAAGTATACATCACCGAACTTGAGATAGGTTTATGTTCTATAACTGTACTGCAGACAAATAAGACAAAGCAGAACAGTGTCCAATTCACAGAAGACCTTTGTCTGTATTCAACACGATTCTGAAAGTTAAAACTTAAATAAAAACATCTCCAAGTCAAAGGTTTGCTTTGAAGATGCGTGTATGGATGCACATGATCTTGTATCTCATGTGGAAAAAAATGCTCCATGGACCATTTCAGACTTGTTTTGCAGTTGTTCATTAATGCACAGACATCCCATTGAGCAGCACTCGGTGCCCAGGGGACCATACAGCCAATGGGGAGAGTAGCAACCTGGCAAGAAAGAAGGCCAATGATGAGGTAATTGTGAAGTTGAAAGGGTTGGCCGGATTTTGCAAAATGGAAAGTGATTTTGGAACTTACATTCTGATGCAAATTGACCAGGTTTGAATTTTTCCGACCAAATGAATGGTCTTACAGCGTAAGACGAGATAGAGTTTATTAATAATAATAATAATCCTTGCAATTGATACAGCACCTTTCACGTTGGAAGGATACCTCAAAGAGCTTCATTTGGATTTGTGTGCTTGCACGCAAACAAACAGCAGCTCAATTGCGCACAGCTATTTGCAATGAAAAAAACAGCAATGAGATGAACGAGCAACTTTATTTGGGGAATTGTTGAGCCTCTGGTTCAGAATTGCCACAAAATATATTAAAGCAGAGCAGAAGTGAACTCTGTTCTCTTCACCTCCTTGCAGAAAAAATGACGTGAATAAAGATCAAGAAGCACAGCTTTACAGCATGAAAGAAATTAACTCAATGACCCCACTCAGACGCTCACCAACTCAGATGTCTCAGTTACAGTGCCAAGACTGAAATTCATTCAAAAGGCATGAAGATTAAGTCAAATGTAAAAGAAATCAAATTCCCTCATTCAGTCCAGCTGCCAAGTGCGAATGCTCAAATCACGGAATATTGAAAACTAATGGAGCATTACACTCAGCCTAACACTGCACATGTGGAAAATACCCATAAAAAAGTGCATGATTCCAAGCATGGTTCTTAAAGGGATAGACTCATGTGAATCCTACGGCTGGAGTCACAAATTTAGGATGTTTCAAAATGTGCAGTACCTAAATACACAAATTTGGATGAACAATCTCAAAAGTGTAAGGTGACATTTAATTGGTAGATAAGTAGATCAACCATGTCTAGAGGTTTGTGCGCCAGGAGACTGATTAATGAGTCCTGTAGCTCAGTGGTCAGAGCACTCGCCTTCCAGGCAAGGGACCAAGGTTCAATTCCAGGCAGGGCGAAATCTTGGGCAAGTTTCCTTACTCCAAACGCCTAATAATAATCCCTCAAAAAAAAAAAAAATAGGTTGTTTCAATCTATAACTGTTTGTGGGACACCGCTGTGCGCAATTGGCTGCTGAGTTTCACCCATATATATACAGTCAATTCACTTTACAGTATATTCTATAAGCGCTTTGAGGCGTCTAGAAAGCGCTATATCAAATGCAAGGCTTATTATTAATATTATTATTATTGTTAGGGAACCAATGTTATTTTGAGGGAGAAAGTAAAACTAACCTGAGCGAGAATACCTACATTGAAGGCATAAGGTAGCGTGGAGTTAGTGGGATTGAGCGGGGGTCAGATAGTTACACTAATTACTCAGCTCAGGAGTCGGCTGAAGAGGAGAAAGCCTGTGCTGGACTTGGGGAGCTATGGGAATTTTTATGATTTTCCCAAAAGTTGACTATCCCCACCAAATAAATTGCCTGTTGCCCTAAGTCCCAAGTGCCTTTGGAGGCTTCATGAAGATCATTTCAGTGCTGAATGGTCAGAGCACTCGCCTCACAAGCGAGAGACCTGGATTCGATCCCGAGACAGGGCAAAATGTTTCCTTACGTCGCATCCCTTTGTTTACCTAGCAGTAAGTAGCAACCCGGTCGTTAGTCGATTGGAGGACTTCTATTCAGAGAACTAATAATTCCTTGAAAAAAAAGTAAATCGGTGCCGTCAATCCAATACTGTTTGTGGGACACTTCTATGCGCAATTGGCTGCTGTGTTTCGTCCACAAAATATTTACAGTTAATTCACTTTACAGGAATATTTAGTGAAGCGCTTTGAGACATCTTGACGACATGATAAAGCGCTATATTGAAATGCAAGAATGATTATTATTACAAATTCTTATTTCAGACCTTGCAAGGCACATTTCGTTTTCATTCTTATGGACTAATTGCCGAGCACAAAGGGAGAGCCAGCGCTGTCAAGTTGAGCCAAGCTGTATTAAAACACTACAGGTGCCGGATGTGTTGTTTACTTCCTGACACCAGCAATTGGCAGCGACAATAGGATAGCCTAGTACATTATGTGCGTTGTGTAAATAATCTGTAACACGTGTAGAGAGAGAATTACAGGTGCCCTTAATAATGCAATGTACAATTTATTTTCATTGGCTACGTATGTAATTAAAGGCATCGCTGTCTAACTGGTTTATCTCCATGTCTAACTGATATGTCTTGTAAGTAGTTTGTCTCCATTTCTCCCAGCACACTTTTCTTTCACGAAAAAATCGATTTTTTGGGGCCTTTAAGTCATGGCCCGGCTGATAATCTCTCAGTTACTGTTGTGGGCCATTGCTGCATGCATTTTGACCACGAACACATGGTGACATGCTTTACAGTATATCTTGTGAAGTGCTTTGAGATATTTCTACAACACGATTTTTTGGACAGCTGGGTGTATCCAAATCTTAAACATGGTAATGGTTTTCCAAATGTTTCGGATTCCCAGGTGACCCAAAATAATTGACGTGATGAGGTGTTATATCAAATTCAAGAATTATTATACACTGGGGTCTCAATGATTTGCATGTGTTACTTTGGGTTAAAGGTTCAGAAGTCATAGACAACTTTAGCTGTAAGCGGACACAAAGCAGTTCTGTTTCAAATGGTTTCACAGACTAAGATAAGGGGAAATTTTAGACATCTGGTGAATAAATACTTGCTGACATTTTAAAACAAAGCGTACCTACCTGTAAACCGTTTGAGTCCTGACACGTCAAATTCCGACACAGGAACGGTGTAGAAGTGTTTTGTCTGAGGAGCCTGGGTTGTTGTTGGTTGTAAAGTAGTTTGGACTGGTTGAAAACCTTAGAAAACATAACGGGTGGAAAGTATCAATAGATCTTAATGGGATTTCCTTATGTGAGACTGCAATCAGTTTGGACACCCCATTGTCAAGATATTGTCCTATTCTGGGAAATTGGAGGGCATAATGTGCTCAGCAGAACATACACAGTTATGAGACCCACAGCGTTTACCAGAACGCTGATCAATTCGTATCATCACCAAAAACAGAGTTTCCACCAGCATAGAAGAGGTTCAATAGATCATGAAAATGTAAATCTCTCACATTGAGATGGCCACTGATACATTACATGGGTATTTTTTTGTTTTGCCTGCTGTCCATGAAGTCCTCTGAATCCTGGGGGGGACTCTGTATGCAGCATGCTACATGCAGTGATACTGTGATCTGAAGAGCGCAGTGCATCTTAAAAAGCTCTTAGAGGCACACATGCTTTTGAATTACAGTTGATAGGCTGAGACCAAGCCTCCCGCTTGAAGTAAATAATCTTCCGTTATGGTTGTCTACAAAAAAAGAATGGCAATCTTTCACCGGGTCTTACTCAACTAATAGTAAATGTTGTGTACAGAACAAAAGGGCACAAAATTTATATAACCGTGTCAATCATAATCACCAATCTGAGAAAAGATCTTCAAATCAATAGGATGATAGATTGAGGTGAGAGTCTACGCAGAATATTTTCTTGCACACAGCAAATCCTCAGTTGTATTACACACTGCATTATGGAATACAGTATGGAAACAGACCATTTGGCCCAACTAGTCCATGCTGTTGTTTATACGCCACATGAGTCCCATCTCCTCCTATTCCCTTCTCCTACACCCCTCTCACTCATGTGCAACTGGTAAGGGGTCTGGTAAATGTACATTTTAATGAATTGACATCCTGGGGTTTCCATTCAATCACGAGGGGGGCAAGGAGACAGGTCTCCGTGTTTTACCTTCAGTTGTTAGGTTCCCTATGGAGCTGAAATGAATTGGAATAAACTCATTTTAATGTAAATTGCACATGGTCTATTGGAAAGAACAGACTTGAGCTGAGCGGCCACATCTCAGCTCATTTTTCTTTTACATAATACGATTCATTTTATATTTAGGAAAATGTTTGTCTTGGTCTTCGCACTGCATACGGACCTGAATCTGCCAGATGGTCACCGTTTCATGATGGAGTCTCAGAGAGATCCTCTGGATAAAATATACGTTAACTAATAGTCAACCAAAACAGACAGATCCGATTCTTGTCTCATTGTTCCACCTGGAAGGTTGCTAGCACAGGTCAGGTGCTTTAGAAAATCACACTGATTAGAAGTAAAAATTAAGGCTGTTATATCAGCAAACTGTGAATAATCTGCACCAGTAACTCCCTGTAAAGAATTATTTGATGAATAGGCATTAACTTCGACCTGGGACTAAACTGTTGGTTTAGGAGGAAGGGAATATAAACCAGGTCAACCAGGTTTTTGAAATAACAACAACAAGATGAGCCTTTCATGTCCACCTCCATCACAAGTTAGAGTGAACCCCAAATTGTAACACAATCCATGGTGAGGTGGAGTCAATTATTTATTTACAGATAAATAAATAATAAACAAATATTTGATATAAATCCTATTACAACGGGCCTGATGTGACCCTGCTTGGTCTGAGACCAGCCAAACTTATTTCACGTCATCTTTTGATTTTGTTCCATTGTGTGAACAAAATGCAAATGAACACAAAGCATTTTGCTGGCAGCAAGTCCTTTCCGAGCTATGTACTGTACTGAGATTTCAAGTACTTTCAGCTTTCCTTAGACTATCTTTCTGAAGGAAACATTCACAGACCGTAAGCCAAAAGTAATTGTGAAATTCAGATAAGCAGATTAGTGAACCTGGAAGCACGAAGCAATCAGTTAAAAATATAAGCTCTTTAAATGGCTCAGATCAAGCAATGTTTGGTCAGTGGGTTAGAACACTCAACTCTTTCTAAAATAGTAGTGTATTTTTTACTCAGAAGATGCCTGCTCTGATCATGAACTAGCACTCAACAGAGAAGGCATTGCAAAGGTGAGATGCAGAAAGAATAAACTCTGCATGCAACATGTTAGAATTTCAAGAAGGTCAGGGAGATGCAGAGGAATGCTCAATGCTGGTTAAAGAAGGAATGAGCAGCACCTTAAGAGGAGCAGCCAGATGCTGGCAGTACCTTCGGCAATAGCTAGAGCATCCATAGAATCAGCTTCCGTGGAAGCTGTTACTGTCACATCTGGCTCCAGCCCTGAAGACTCTTCTGCTGAGGAGGTGGTGGGAGGGAGGGCAAAGTTGTCCAAACACAACAAAAGGACATTATAATGGGTTCATATTTCAGCAGATCAGTATAAATCACCACATGTCCTTACCACACCTGGATATTTTACCCTCTCAGCATTCGGTTTGGTTTAATTTGTTATTCACATCACATGATTGATGACTTTCTCAGATTGCTTTTCAAGTAGTGCCAAGTATCCCACCACAAAGCAGCATTCAATTCAATCACAATAAACCAACTTCACTCATACTGCCTACTCAGTGCCATAAGATGAATCACCACAATTCATTTATTCCTGAGAAAGCCCCAGTGATTTTTCATAAAATAATCTATATTAAAAGGGCCATCTCATAAAGAGAATACTTCCTTCTTCACTTAGTGAAATTGGAATTTTTAAAAATCAAATGCCTGATACCACCTTACATACCAAGAGTCTTTACATTCTAACAGGGGGGGAATTATAATACAAATTACATTGCAATTTACATTTATGTATAGAACCTTTCACGGTGGAAGGATTCCCCAAAACTCTTAACACTTTGGCTGGGCATCAGAACTAAGCGTGGGATTATGATTCTTGCATCAATACTCTGCCCCCAATACAAACAGGTAAGGAAAGAATGACATTCTTAGCCTGTTTCTTGTGCAGCTTGAAAGAGCCAAGTTAGTTTGTCAATTTGGCAAATTCTTAAATACATGTACATTAATTTTGAAGCCAGGTTTGCAAGCTCATTGAAGAAATATCTGACAATTTTCCAAATTCATGATGCTCTGAAATGCAACGTTGATGGAGTTCTTCATTAAATACCAGTCAGTTTAAATTTTACCTGGATCTAGAGTTATTCTATTAAAACAATATTGTTGAGCGTCCATAATTTGCCAAATTATAAGTGACTGGAGAAAAATAATGGCTTCAAAGTTCAGACATCAACTCTTTGCCAAATTGTGGACATTCAAAAATGCTAAGTTAATAAAGTAAATCCAGAACCAGATAGAATTTTACCCCCATTGTATCACACTTCAAGACTGCATCTCTCCAGAGATACAGTAAGAATAGTAACTACCGTAAATCTAAATTTGGACTTTCTACTCTCCAGTAAGCCCTTTCAGCACCTTGGAACGTCCTCCCGACGTGAAAGGCACTATGCAAATGTAATTTTGGTTGTTGTTGTTCAAAGTGATCGAAGCAGATCAATCTATTTGCAAATAGACAGGTGCGATTACAACTTAGCAACTTATCCACTCACACCTGTATGATAGCTGCACTTGTAACAACACCTCAGATTTATACAAACACAACAACAACTTTACATTGCTCCTCAGTTACAAAATGAAACACTCCAAAGGTCAGGGGGTGATGTTCCAACAATGTGCCAGTGGTGAGCAGGCGATATCCAGACTAACAGATGTACTAATGTGTGCTCCCAGGGAAGTCGTCGTAAATGAAATCAATACATCCTGAGATCCTTCAAGACAGAGGCATTTTCACTTATCTATATATTGTCTGAACACATTTCAAATACATTCAGCATTTGGAGAACGTCACAAGCAATATAGTGTTAAAGTGCTGAATACAATTTACCTTCAGTGAAGCATTCAATTGTATTACCAAGGCCTAGAACTGGATACCCATATTCATCAAATCTTATGTTGCTGCCGGTGGGACATGTTGGAACCACGGTGGTTGGTTCTGTTGTGGGCTCTGGTGTAGTAGTTGGCATTGTTGTTGTGGTTGGCATTGTAGTTGTGGTTGGCATTGTAGTTGTTGTCGGTGCAACTGTTGTTTTTAGCTCCCGTACTAATCCAATAATAGGCTTGCCTCCAACTGATAGAATTGGCCTGCCTTTAGGCTCTATTAAAGGGGTGCTATCTCGTCCATGGCCAAACAGAGGCAAGCCTTCAGGGGTCAGAACTGGGGTTCCTTGTCGATCTTTAAAAGTAAAATGCAAAGAGTCAGTCTGTTTAACGCAAGATGCAAAATGCTCAACATATTTTGGATGTGGGGTGGACAGGAACATAAGAACATGGGAACAGGAGTAGGCTGCAATTTATCAACCTCACGCTTGAAACTGTGGATGGATCTTTTCATCCACTATCTTTTGGGAGAGAGAATTCCAGAAATGTACCACCATTTGAGTAAAACAATGCTTCCTAATTTCGTTCCCTGGATCTAATTTTAAGACTATGCCCTCTAGTTGGAGGCAAGCCTGGAGGAAATAGCTTCTCTCTATCTACCCTATCGAATCCCTTTATCATCTTAAATACCACAATCAAAGCACCCCTCAACCTTCTAAACTGAAGGGAAGAATATAATCCAAGTTCACCCAGCCTTTCCTCATAACTTTACCCTTTTAGGCTGGTACCATTCTGGTGAACCTGCGCTGCACCCATTCCAGGGCCAATATATCTTTCCTCAGGTGTGGTGCCCCAATCTGAAAACCAACAATTTGAGCTTTTGCGTTTTAGGGATATGTACTTGTTCTGTATTGTATCAAATACTTTTTTTGAATACTTCCCATTGTTCATCTGCAGGTTTACCCACTAACAATTCAGCCCAGTTTACTGTGGTCGATATATTTCTCATCCCATTGAAGTTTGCCTTACTTCAATTTAAAACCTTGGTTTGGAACTCTCCATCTCCCTCTCAAATCTAATTAATGTCAAGTTCAATCATATTATGATCACAATTTGCAGGATTTCTCCTGACTGTCAGATTGTTAACTAGTTCTGCTCATTATTCAACACCAAATCCAGGATGGCTTGTTGGTTCTAAAACATACTGTTCCAAAAAAACTGTCCTGAATATATTCTAGAAATGTTTTACTTTACTTCCTGAGGTGTCCTTCTTCTCCCAGTCTATGCGAAAATTTAAATTTCCCCTTATAACCACATTGGTTTTGCTACATGCTTCCTTAATCTCCTTATTTATACATCCCCCCACAACATCACAACTCTCTGGAGATCTGTAGACTACTTTCAACAGAGGTGTGCCTCCTTTGCTGTTCCTTAATTCTACCTGCAGTGTTTTCACTATCTGATCGCCCTTACTGATACCTTTCATTTTTATTGCTGCAATAGTCTTTTATCAATATTCCTACTCCTCCTCCTTTCCCAGTGTTCCTGTCTTTTCTAAAGATTATATAGTCTGGAATATTTAGCTCTGCGCAGCTTGTCACTGTAATGGCTATTACATCAAATCTTTTAAGATGAATTTGTGCTTCTAAGTCACTAGTTGCATTTCTTATGCTACCTGCATTTGTATAAATGCCTGACCATGTTCTTCTCACACTTTTTGATTTGTTACACCTTTTGTGTCGGCCACCCATGTATCCAAACTGAGAGTTTCATGAATCCCATCTACACATGGAAACTCCAGAGATATTTATTGGAATGGAATGCGGTCTCTCTCCCTGGAGAGATGCATCCTGCTTACCAAATTCAGGGACGTATTAGACGCAGATTGGCAAGAGCCAAGGAAGACTTGGGAACTCCAGCGTGTTTGTTGTGGTGCTGCTGGAGTCGAACCAGCTAAAACCACATAGCTTGCCATTGAGAATATCTTTCCTACTGCTTGTTTAGCTAGACTCCCTGTCCCCATGAATGCTCTAGGCAGGGCTCTGGGAAGGTACCTTGCATGAAGGGTTATATAAATGCAAGTTGTTGTCTGCCCTTTCAAATCCTGCTGCTGAGCCAGTCTTACTGTGCTATCAGCAGCAGTGCCTTAGACTACTGCATGGTTCAGTAACTGGACTACAGTACCAAGATCCCTATAGGAGGTTGGCTTGAGTGACAGTCTGTTGGCAAACATTTCACGTTGGAGCCAATTCAGCTCCATGGAGACTCTGCTTCCATCCACTTCAAGTAGGCTAGTCACTGGTTAGTCCGAACACTGCATTTTGAATCCCATTGTTAGCATATCAACTAAGACTGAATGTTACTAAGATCAACTTTTTCTCTTACTGAAACTTTCCTCAAGGGCTTCCTGTAAAATAATAATAATAATCCTTGCATTTGATATAGCGCTTTTCACGTCATCTGGACGTCTCAAAGTGCTTCACAGAATATACTGTAAAGTGAATTGACTATATATTTTCTGGGCGAGATGTGGCAGTGTCCCACACATAGTCGTGGATTGAAATGACGAATTTTTTTTAGGGATTATTATTAGGCAGGTGGAGTAAGGAAACTTGTCCAAGATTTCGCCCTGACCTGCCTGGAATTGAACCCAGGTCTCTCACTTGTAAGGCGAGTGCTCTAACCACTGAGCTACAGGACTCCACAAAAATGATGCAAACCTAGAATGGTGCGTCCATCTGCTCCCAGCTGAATTTGGAGAGGTTTTCCAAATGAATCTTGGAGCACCCGGCCTTGTGGATTCATCAGTATTCCTCGATCAAGATCTATAATCTGTTTGAGGAAACAGACCAAATGATCGTTTTCGCATCCTGTAAATTCACATCAACAATAACAACAAATTTTTAATTGATGTAGCACTCTACACAAACGGAGGATGTCCCACAGTGATGGACAACCCAAGGGTTTGCACCCGAGGTAGGGGAAAAATTACCCAAGGAGTGGTCAAAGAGCACGAACGTGAGAGACACCTTGGGAAGCAGCGAGGCAAAGGGACTCCAGAATGGAGTTCCAGAGAGTGGGGGCAGATATTTCTTAGGTAATGATAAATACAAATTCTTGTGTTTGATATAGCACCTAATCAGGTCATCAAAACATCTCAAAGTGCTTCACAGAATATTGTGTAAAGTGGCGTGACTGTGTATCGATGTATTTAGGTAGCGAAATATGAGTAAAGAAGCGCTTTTGAATAGCAATAATAAGAATCCTTGTATTTGGTTTAGCTCTTTTCACGTTTTCTAGACATCTCAAAGCGCTTCATAGAATATACTGTAAAGTGAATTGACTATATATTTATAAGTGATATGCGGCAGTCAATTGCGCACTGCAGTTTCTCACTAACAGATGTGGATTGAAGTGACGAATTTTTTTTGAGGGATTATTGGACATGTGGAGTATGAAAACTTGCCCAAGGTTTCACCCTGCCGGGAATCGAACCCAGGTTTCTTGCTTGTGAGGGGAGTGCTCTAACTATTGAGCTACAGAAATCCACTCACTCCATTCCATAATCTGATGAAGGAAAATTAAATACTTAACCCATGTTGTGCCTTGGGGACCGGTGATAACTTTATGTCCAGTTTCCTTTTCATTATTAGCTGTGCCGAGTGCAACTTTGTTCTCCCTAACTGATGTTAAGTTGGGTCTTCCATTATTCCCTGTTTATTTGACATAAAAAATATACTATAACAATAAAATATCTGCACATTAATTACTTAAAAGCCGCATATAATCAATAATATTACTTTTTGGAACACAGTTTTTTTTAATTAAAAAAAAATAGACCACCAAGATTGTGAGACCTACAGAGAACCCTGGTCCAATGGTTTGGAAACAACAATAACAAAATTACATTTGTTTAGCGCCTTTCATATCAGGAAGACATCCAAGGCGTTGCACAATCATTGTTTCAGACCCAAGCTGGGGACAAAGGGGGTGGAGGCAAAGGGAGGCATTTGGAGTGACCGATGGGATCGTCTTGAGGAGGCCATGGAGGAGGTGAGGCGGAGGGACTGCAAGATACAGTTTCAGGTACTGTATCTTGGCGGGCTGAAGGATCGCCCGCCAATGGTAGGGCAGGTAGGTCGGGGGACATGGAGCAAGCCGGAGCCTGCTGAGCGGAGGGGGCAGGCGGGTTGGTAGGGGGTTAGGAGGTCGTGGATGTAGGGTGGGGCAAGGCCATGAAGGACTTTGAATGTGAGGACCAGGATCTTGAATTGGATCCACTGGATGATGGGGAGCCAATGAAGTCGGGCGAGTATGGGAGAGATGGGGTCACGAAGTTTGGAGCGGTGGAGTACACTGGCTGCAGAATTTGGATTATCTGCAACCTGTGGAGAGAGGAATTGGGAAGGCCGACAAGCAGGGGGTTTGCATAGTCAAGCTGGGATCTAATGAAGGAGGCAGAGAGAGCCCTGATCGCAGATGTTAAGAATGTCGTTTGAGACTTTGACCAGGGCTATCTCTGTACTATGTGCAGCACGGAAGCCAGATTGCAGGGGTTCAAAAAGTGAATGGCAAGAGTGAAAGGAGTGAAGCTGGGAAGCAACAACTCGTTCCAGGGCCTTGGAGAGGAATAGGAAGTTGGAGATGGGGCAGTAGCTGGAGAGTACAGATAGGTCCAGTGAAGGTTTTTTTCAAGATGGGGGTAATGACAGCAGTTTTTAGATGGGTGGGAACAGTGTATGTGGATAGGGAGAGGTTGATGATAGGAGATAGGAGGGGGACTAGGAGATGGAGCTGGGAGATGAGGAGAGAGATGGGGATGGGATCAAGGAAGCAGGTGGTGGGTTTCTTTTTTCCGATGAGAGCAGAGAGGGCACGAGTAGAGATAAGGTCAAATGTATGTGGTGCGGGGTGGGACGGGGGTGGAACCTGGCGGAGAGCTAATGGGGAGGAAGTGGAGGATGGTGTAGACATGGCTGAGGGGATCCACTCAAATTTTGATTCGAGGAACTCCAGCATCTCCTCGCCGTTGGAGTTGGAGGATAGGATGGGTGAGGCATGGCAGGATAGATGGAGGAGATGATTTGTGGTGGAGAAAAGGAGCCTGGGGTTGTCCTTGGCCTCCAAGATTAAATTGGAATAATAAGAGGACTTGGTAGAGGCAAGGGCGGAGCAATAAGGCCTTGGTAAGCTCTAGCCAAACTTGGCGGTGGACCGTTAATTTGGATTTGGTCCAGGCGGGTTTGGCAGCTCGCAGTTGCGCCTTAAGGGTTTGGGGGTGGCTGGTGTATAGGGGGATTTATGGGAGTAAGAGGCAGTTCGGGAGGTGAGGGGGACAAGGGAGTCGAGGACGGAGGAGAGGGATCTGTTGAGAAAAGATAGAGATGAGAGTAGGTCAGTTAGTGAAGGCCAGAGGGGTACACGTTCGGACAATTCAAGGGCGGCAGAGAGGGAGAGGGTGGAGAGATATTATTCCACATGAAATATTTTGACACATGAAATATACAATTTACCTGCATTGACACTAAACGATCTGAATGGAACGAGATCTATTCTGTTGCCAGTCAAGATTTCCAAAGCTCAGATCAGATCGATGACCTATTGTTCTCCTGCCTTTCTGTTTGGTGGCTTTAGGAACTTGGTCAGCTGGGTATCCAGCATGCAGAAACCCATCACCGTACTTAAGACTGTGCAATATTATACCACTCAGAGCTTCATATACACATAGCAAAATCTGTTTATTGGGATGGAATGCACACTCACGCTTCAGAGTATGTAGTCTATTTACCTAATCTAGGAAAGTATTAGATACAAGTTGGCGGGAGTCAAGGCTTGGGAAAACATTGTACAGCTCTGAGTAAAATTGGAGTTTAAAATTGGACTAAAACCATGTAGCGAGCCATTGAAAGTACTATCTGGAAAGCTTCCTGCTGTTTATCACAATTAGCTTCTTGCTGCTTTGCAAATGTCACAAATTAGATGGCTTTTAATATAATAATAATCCTTGCATTTGATATAGCTCCTTATCACATATTCAAGAGTCTCAAAGCGCTTCACAGAATATACTGTAACATGAATTGATTGTATATTTTGTGGCTAATTGTGCACAGCAGTGTCCCACAAACAGTCGTGGATTGAATCGACCAATATTTTTTCAAGGAATTATTATCCCCAGAAAAGCAATCTACCAATTAACTAAAAAGGAGGGTTCCTACTTACTACTAGGTAAACAGAAACGTAAGGAAATTTGCCCAACATTTCGCCCTGCCGGGGATCGAACCCAGGTCTCTCAGGTGTGAAGTGATTGCTCTAATCACTGAGTTACAGGACTCCACAATTTTCACAAATAAAGACCCAAACTTTGAAACTTGTTTTGAATTGTCGTAAGTTAGATCCCCAATTTTGAAGTACATTTCAACAAGTTCAGAAAGATTTACCATGTTTGTGGTTCTGCTTTACAAACTGCCGGAACCTGCCTCCACGCATGTTTCCATTGCTCCTTAGGGGGATCCGTTTCCGTGTTCCCACGAAACGCCGTTGAGATGAGGAAGGGGAGAGGGGATGCGATGCAGACAGATGCGGTGAGGATGGAGAAGAGGGAGGAAAGACCCTTCTTGGCCTTGTTTGCCTAGAACCTGAAGGAAGCAGGGATGATGAGGATGGCTGTGTGGCATGTCGTGAAGATATAGAAGAAGACCGTTCAGGTGATGATGGCACAGAGTGAACTCCAACAGAAGAGGGCACCGCTTGTGTTCCATGACTAGTTGTATCCTGTTTGTTAGCAAAATCGGAGCCCAAGTAGGAATTTTTGAGTTCAGAATGGCGTTGTCCTAGTACAGTGGAAGAAGCAGATCGTGATGTCGAGGCTTTATTTGGATTGCCAGCCAGCCGAGGAGTCTGAAAACGGGAGCCAGAGGAAGGATTTGTTGGTAAAGACGACTGAGAACGTTCTGATGGTTCAGAAGACGAGGACTGCGGAGAAACAGACAAAACGTTCGTTCTTTCAGCACTAGGTCCGAATCTAGTGTTAGCTGAACTGAAGTGAAGCAAAGGGTTTGTGTGGGAGGATGACTGGGAGTCTTTTGATGCTATAGAAGAAGATTTGGATGATGAAGAAGGAAGAAATTGAGATGATACAGAAGAGGAGGATGGTTTTCTTTCAGGATCCAGTGTCCTACCCCAGTTAGAGAAACGTGAGTCAGGAATTGATGGAACGGATGAATGTGCATGCTCTGAAGATTGAGGTGAGGACTGGTCAGATGAAGATGGAACAGACTTAGAGGAATCAGTGGATATAACAGACTTTCTTTCAGCAGCAGTTTTTATGCTGGAGTCAGATGAATGTGAATGTAAAAAGGGAATAGCCTGGGAGGACTGTTGTTGCAACCCTTTTCCTGGTACAAAAGAGGATTGGATTGATGAGGAATGAGAAGAACCATCAGATGTAGATGGCTTTCTTTTAGCATCAGTATTTATACTTGTGTCAGATGATGAACCCGAACCTGAAAGGGGATGAATATGAGAGGACTGTTGCTGTAATCCTTTTCCTGCTATAGCAGAGGACTGGACTGATGAGGTTGAGAAGGAGTGAGAAGAACCACCAGATGTAGCTGATTTCCTTTCAGCAGCAGTGTTTATACTGGAGTCAGATGATCGTGAACGTAAAAAGGAATTAATACGAGAGGACTGTGGTGATCCTTTTCCCGCTAAAGTAGAGGACTGGACTGAGGAGCTTGGGGATTGAGAAGAACCATCAGATGTAACTGTCCTTCTTTCAGCAGCAGTTATTACTCTGTCAGATGATCGTGAACGTAAAAGCGGATTAGTACGAGAGGATTGTTGTTGTGACGCTTTTCCTGCTACTGAAGGGAGCTGGACTGCTGAGGTTGGGAATTGAGAAGAACCACCAGATGCAGATGGTCTTCTTTCAACAGTAGTTATTACACTGATGTCAGATGATGAGCGTAAAAGGGGATTTGTTTGGGAGGAGTGTTGTTCAGACCCTTTCCTGGCTATCGTCGAGGACTGGACTGATGAGGCTGAGGTGTGAGAAGAACCACCAGATGGGGCTGGCTTTCTTTCAGCAGCAGTTATCATTTTGTTACTAGTGAAAGGATTTAATGGCAAAGATGGTGACTGAGTAAGCAGAGACAAGGATGATTGCCTAGCATCAGCTCCAGACAACACTCTCCGATTAGAACTGCTAGAGCCTATACGAGGATGTTTCAGTGAAAATCGCTGATAATTATGTAATAATTTTGAAGAGGGCGACAAGGTAGGCAAAGAAGGGGTTGGTGGGGTAGAATTTGGTTTCCTCTCATGCCTTGATTGAGATCTTGTGTTTGAAACATTTAAGCCTGAGGCAGGATTTGTTGGTGATGATGAATGGGAACTTCTCGACCATGTGGCAGAAGAGGACACAACTGGCGATGAAGGAAGAGACTGCACTGATGCAGAGGAGGAAACTGGCTTTCTATCAGGAGTCATTCTTCTTTTAGTAGAAGCAGTCCGAGGTACGTTTCCTCGAGAAACATGGGAAGGGGATACTGTTTTTTTTGCTGTCCTTCTCAAGAATGGCCGTAACCTTGGTAACTGGGAGGAAGACGGGAGAGTCGAGGATGATGATACTGATGGTGTCAATGATGTTTCGGACGAGGATTGAATTGGTCTTTTTTCCTTATGTGATTGGGCTGTTCTACGTAACACTGAGTTGGGATTTATTTCCTTTGACTTTGTGAACATTGAATTCCTTTCAATTAAAAATCTTTTTCTTTTCTCTCCTTCTTCATCCAGGTCTACTAGCTCTTCCTTTCCCTCCTGTTCCTCCTTTCCCTCCTGTTCCTTCTTTCCCTCCTTTTCCTCCTTTCCCTCTTTTCCCTCCAACTCCTGTTCTTCCTCTTCACTTTCTTCTTCTTCCACATGGGTTTTCTCTTCATTATCTTTGTCTGAATAGACAGAAGAGGATCTGGTTGAAGGAAAAGATGGGGATTTAGACTGATCTTGACTTGGCTCTTTGGTATCATTATCTGTGAGAACTGGCAAAACCAATGAGCCAGAAGAGATTTGCTTTCTAAAGTTTGGATTGGCATCAGAAATTCTTGTCCTAGGGTGAAGTCGGGTGGATGGTGATATGGAAGAGGCATGCCTGGTCCTCGGAAACAGTTTTCTCCTCGCATCTGTGGCTGAATTCCTTAAAGGTATTGAGGATGAGGAAAGAGGATGTAACGAAGCAGATGAGAAACGTGAGGCTTTAATAGTTTTATTATCAGGTGTTGATAAGAGTGGGATCTCTGACAATGCTGAGTGGGACTTAAGAAGTAGAGAGGAAGCTTTCCTTGTCTTTGATCTGATGACAGAGTCAGGAGTCACCGCTCTGGAAACGGGTGAAGATTGAATGTGTGAAAATGCCGCTTTTGTAAAGGACGTGAGGGAGGAAGAGGACTTGGATGCAGGTGATTGTGTAGAAATCTCGGGTTCCTCACGGATCCTAAGTTGGGAAGTTGAAGCAGTATTGCTGGCTACCAAAACAACAAGACAAATTATTCACTCTGAACACTACGTTAACTTTCAACACAAGCAGAAATCTACTTATGTGAATATATATACAGTACATCTACACATATAAGCAGTTTAATATTTACTTTTCTTTTGTAAATTCTAAACGTCTTAACACAGTCATGCTCTATTTTATTATCGAATAGATTGCTTCATTTATTCTTTCTTACTGAAAAGCGAAGCAAGCGTTCAAACAGCAGAACTGGGAGGTTTTGGAAAGCGATGCAGCAAGCAATGTATGGAACATAACAACTAATGTTGCAGAGACCTAGCAATGAAGTGAACCATCAATAAGAACTACAGTCAGGAAGTTTTGAATTTACAGAACTGGGGTGGAAGGTGAAAAGATTTCTCATCATCAATAGATCAATCCATTTATATAACAAGTTGATTGGTCTATCAGACTACTGAGACAAAAGATCAAACTGATTCCAAAATTTATTTGCCAGGCATGTCATCTTAGAGACCTACCCCCACCCCATTCCTGGAGTATGGTCATTATTTGGACATTAGAGATCCAATAAATGCAAGTTTGAGGCCTAGCTAGATAGATAGCAACATATTTGTGTTTTCATAGGTTAATTGCTTAGGATATATATATATATTAGGGAACGGCGATATGGGAATTTTCCGGATATGGATATATCGGTTGGCTCATATCGAGATATACTGAAATACCGATATTTTCAGTTTTTTCGTACTGCGCATGCATTCCGGGTGCGCGCGCATTCCGGGTGCGCGCGCATTCCAGGTGCACGCGCATTCGGGGCCTATCTTCTCAGGAGGTAAATATCTTTCTCTCTCTGTGTCTCTCACTCTCTCCATCTCTGTGTTTTTCTGTCTGTGTCTCTCTATGTCTCTCTCCCTCTCTCCTCTCTCACATCCCCCCCCATCTATATCTATCTGTATATTATCACATCCACCCCGTCTCTCCCCCCCCCCCACCCCCCCCCCACCGCCATCCCTCTCTCGCACCCCCCACCCCCGTCGTCTCTCTCCCCCACCACCCCCCAAGCCGTCTCTTTCTCCCTCCCAACCACCCCCGCCGTCTCTCTCTCCCTCCCCCCCCAGCCGTCTCTCTCCCCCTCTCCCCCCCCCCAGCCGTCTCTCTCCCCCTCTTCTCTCTCCCCCTCTCCCCCCCCCCCAGCCATCTCTCTCCCCCTCTCCCCCACAGCCATCTCTCTCCCCCTCTCCCCCCCCAGCCGTCTCTCTCCCCCTCTCCCCCCCCCCCAGCCGTCTCTCTCCCCTCTCCCCCCCCCCAGCTGTCTATCTCCCCCTCCCCCCAGCCGTCTCTCCCCCTCTCCTCCTCCCCCCAGCCGTCTCCCTCCCCCTCTCCTCCCTCCCCCAGCCGTCTCTCCCCCTCTCCTCCCCCCCCCCCCCAGCCGTCTCTCTCCCCCTCTCCCCCCCCCCAGCCGTCTCTCTCCCCCTCTCCCCCCCCCAGCCGTCTATCTCCCCCTCCCCCCAGCCGTCTCTCTCCCCCTCACCCCCCCCCCCAGCCGTCTCTCTCCCCCTCACCCCCCCCCCTAGCCGTCTCTCTCCCCCTCACCCCCCCCCACCCACAGCCGTCTCTCTCCCCCCACCCCTTGCATACCTGTATATTGTATTCGAGGACTATGAATACAAAATGGCGGCTTTGCACCTCGGTCTGTGCATTGTGTATAGAGATGAGCATTCTGGGTCTTGTAGTTGATTGTGCTCGCATCCCGATTTTTTACCTCGATATATCGTTTTTCGATATATCGGTATTTTTAAAATGTCTATATCGGCATATCGATATGAAAATCATATCGGGTTTTAGCGATATACCGATATATCGCCGTTCCCTAATATATATATATATATATAGATATATATTCGATTCTTAAAATGAAGCCTTAAAATAAAATAAGTGGCACTGCAATAAGCTGTGAAGAAACCAGTTTCCCATCTACCAAAAATCTGACACAAACAGAATGGGCCTTGCATTTCTAAATATGATAACTCACATAAATCCCTCATTAGCTGAAGGGCAACACACACTGTGCAAGGAGCATGTTTGATTCTCTTATTTAAGTTCTACGCTAAAGTAAAGCTTTTATTAACTTCAAATCTTAATGCAGTGAATGAAATATTACTAACACACTGCTTGGACTGTGACATTTCCTATTTGTTGTATGGGCACAAATTTATCCAGCATAAATCTAAAGCTTGGGCCAATCAGCAAATGTATCATGTGGAACGCAACATTAGTTGTGATGCAAGCATGTTCAGATAAAATTTGATGCAGCCAAAGAATGCCATTGAGAAAGCAATTATGCCAATGACAAGCTTGGAGGTGACAGGCCACATCACAAAGAGATATGATGCTTACGTTTTGGCATAGCCACACTGAGGGCTTTTGACTGAGGACCTTGTCCTCTCCTGTTTGCTGCTCGAATTTTGAAAACATAGCGCTCCCCAGGCTGCAGATCATCAACTCGGGCGGTTGTAATGTCCCCAGGAAAAGTAATAGCCTTTGCTCCGAATGGTTTGAGAGCCGGGGCGTATGAAATAATGTATTCTGAAATGATTTGGCAGATGGTTGGAAGGAGACAACTGAAAACAACTCTGTTTCCAGCGGAGGGACTGTATGGGAAAGAATGAATCACAAGGTGCATTGCTAATATTTGCTGATTAGCAATGCACTAGATAACAGGTCAATTCTGTTACAAAATGAGATGACATTAAGAAATAACACATGTGAAAGACGTGGAATCCACAATCAGCTATATGGGCAATGTCATGTTTTAACACAAAGTAACTGAGCTTTTATGTATTACCACAAATATTCTTAATTCCAAATAATAACACATCACAAAAATGTATTCAGCATAAAACCGTTAACTTATTTTAAAACAAAATCATATCACACTGATATTCAGTTGCATTCAGTTTGGGTACTTAATCATTATTTGTGTATTTAATATAATATTCATGACATAATAAATACATCATGAATTCTGACTTTAAGTAAATATACTGACTAAATATTGGATTGGAATTCATAGTTATTCATACTAAAACATTATCCTTCCCCAAATGTATTACATTCAGTGATTTTGAGAAAGAGCATTTATTACTGTCAAATGCTGCATTGATAGTACTGTTAATAAAATCCTTTCCTCCAAACCATTTTAAAATAGTGTTATTCACACTCACTTTTGAGGCAAATCAGTATTGCATAGAATTAATCTGGAGTTTAACTTTGTACTTACAGAACTATGCATCAATTTTGACGTGGTTATCCAAAGAAATATTTTGATTTGGTCATCAAAATTTAAAAAAATCTGGAAGAGTGAATTCTATAAGCAGTGGTCTAAACGAAAAGTTTCCCTAAGTATGAAATAGGAATAATCTAATATGCTGAAGGCATAGCCTCCACTCCATCCTCGGCACTGATGTCATGAAGAAGGTCAGCGAGTCACACATTTGGCTTGCAATTGAGGGTCAGGCAGTCCATCAGGGAGCCTGTCACCCACAGGAACCGGAGTCAAGGTATCAGTGCTGGGGGATGTCTGCTGTCTGCACATGTTTGATACATGAAAGAAACTCTGGATTTAGGCCACACATTAAACCTCAGTGTGTCTATTCTTATTTTCTGCACAACACTGGTTTATAAGCACACTTACTTTGTAGACATCAAAATATTCACAAATAACAGTTAAAAAAATTTCGTACATATTATAATCTTACTTAATCAGGGTACTTTTTCCCTTTGTAAAGAACTAATCTGAAGAAATCTCTGCTGTACGTGGAAATTATATTTTGTAAAGGTTAACAATCATGAGAATAATCATCCAACAGACATCGTTAAAATCATGAATGATTTTTGATACGAGTCGATCGTGAGTTAGTGACTAACTAGTATATCAGTGAGTTAGTGACGAGAGGCCATCAATTTAAGACAGTTAGCAAGGGAAAAAAGGGGATGCTTAGACATAGATTTGCATGGATATGGATCGCCCTGTCAAGGGTGGTTGTCAAGACAGGTTCCAGAATAATTTTCAAGGTGGAACTACTGTGGAAAGACATCTAAACAGAAATAACTGCAGGGGTATAGGGAAAAGGCTGGTAAATGGAACTGAAAGTACTCTTCTTTCAAAGAACCAAATAGACACGATGCGCTGAATATCCCTCTTCTGTGCTGTACATTTCTATTATTCTAAGGACTTAAATGCAAGCGGGCACCAGTTAAATTTCTTGCGGAGTGATATCCTATGCTTCTGAGGATTTCTGCAGAACATCACAGTAAAGATTGTAGGATTACAATCTCACCATTTCCATTCACCCACTCCTGCTCCTAGCTCACTATTTGTTTTTGTTCAGCCGGGTGTCTGTCTTATGCGGAAACCCATCACCATGCTTAAGAGCATCCAAACCAAACTGGGATTTCCATGCATCATACCTAGACATAAAAATCCCAGAGTTAGATGGTTGGAATGGAATGCATACTCTCTCCCTGGAGGAATGCATCCTGCTTACCTCATTCCAGGAAGTCTTTGGTGCAGGTTAGCAAGAGCCAAGGCTTGGTGACTCCAGAGTGTGCGTTGGGGTACCTGCTGGAGTCTAACTAATTGAGACCACATAGCTTGCCATTCATATTGCTACCTAACTCACTAGTTCAGTGAAGGGCAATGTGAATGTAATCCTTCACTAGTTCAGTGAAGGGCAATGTGAATGTATGCTGGCGTTCAGAAGCCTCAACTGAATGGCTATAATGGAGTCTGCGAGTTGGAGCAAAACATTAGGACAATACCTGTTTTTCTAAAACTTGAAACACGGCAAAAAGTTTTAAACAGTAACAATATTCTGTTACAATAAAGTTGCATTTTTTGCATCTATGTGCATAATTTGATTGCCCAGGAAAGGATATGAGTTTCTTTTTAAGGTGCAGATTCACAGGTGTTCCATCAGTAAAATGAAAAACAACATTTATATCTCCTACCTTTGATCTTCTCAACGTTCTCACTAGGTGGATCCCAGGATGCAGTCACTGCTGTTCCTTTTTGACCCAATGGCGTCACTTCAAAGTTCTCTGGACTGGAGGTAGGAGCTGCATTTATATAGAGGAGAAGTGTCACAATGAAAGCCATGGGAGACAGCTCTTATCTATCATTCATTTACATCTTCACACATCGTAGATTGTTTGACTGCAATGGGCCAGTATGGAGACACTGAGCATCAATGGATGAGCCAGTTTGTGGAGTGGATAAAAGTTCAGCATTAATAGATACCGAGAGCTGAGAATTCCTTCCTTACAATGGAAGCCTTCAAAAAAGTAAAGTGTTCTTTGCTTTACAGAGCTCCAGAACAAGCAATCCACTTGAACGATGTGCAAAGATTACATTAATACAAATAAATCCATAAATTTATAATTTACAATGATTTACTATAATTTACAAAAATAATAATAATCCTTGCATTAATATAGTGCCTTTGCAAGTCCTTGAGACATCTCAAAGTGTTACATAGAATATATTGTAAAATAAATTGACTGTGTATTTAATCTACATTTATCAAACATCTCAAAATTGTTACCAGTTTTCATAAAGTCAATGGAGGTAGTAGACAGGGAATTATACCTGTGCTCAAAGGGTTATTTGTGGGATGGAGTTCTAGAGTGTAGGGGTAGAGTGGCTGAAAGCCCATCCGCCAGTGGTGGGACAGGCAAGGTGGGGGACATGAAACAGGCTGAAGCCCACTGAATGGAGGGAGGGACTGTTAGGGGGTTAGGAGGTTGCAGAGATAGTGGGGGGCAAGGCCATGGAGAGCTTTGAAGATGAGGACCAGGATCTTGAACTGTATCCTCTGTGTGATGGGAAGCCAGTGGAGTCGGTTGAGGATGGGGCTGATATGTTCACAGAGCCTAGTTTGGCAGAGAACACAGGCTGCATAGTTCTGGATGATCTGCAGCTTGTGGAGAGAGGAGTTGGGGATGCCTACAAGCAAGGAGTTTGCATAGTGAATCCTGAAAGTTATGAATGCCTGTATGAGTGTTTCGCCAGTCTGCAGTCTGAGATGGTGACCTGAGCAAGGTGGTGTTGCAGAGATGGGGGAAGGCAGAGCAGGTCATGGCACGGATCTGGACTAGATAGTTGAAGGTTGAACAAGATGCCAAGGTTCCGGACTGGCTCAGTGAGGTGGAGTGTGTATCTTTGGATGGTGATGCTATTAGCACCTGAGGTGTGGAGGCGCTTACAGGAGCCAATCAGGAGAGCCTCGGTCTTGTTGATGTTCAACTAAAAAAAGTTAGCTCTCATCCGGGACTTGATGTCTGACAGACATTCTGTCAAGACAGCAGTGGTCCTGGAGTCAAGGGTGGAGAGATATAGTTGGGTGTCACCCGCATACATGTGGAAGTTGACCCCATTTCTGCGGAATATGTTTCCAAGATGTAGATGTTGAAGAGGAGGGGACCAAGGACAGAGCCGTGAGGAACGCAGCACAACACGGTGTTGGGGCTAGAGGAGAAATCATTTGTGGAGATGAAGTGGAGGCGATGTAAGAGGCATAAACCAACCATTCAATATAATAATAATAATAATAATAATCATTGCATTTGATATCGCGCTTTTTACATCTACGTCTCAAAGTGCTTCACAGAATATACTGTAAAGTTAATTGACTGTATATTTGTGGACAAAACACGGCAGCCATTTTGTGCACATTCAAGGACAGAACATGAAGGTTGAGGTGCTATGAGAGGCAATGAAACAAGAATCAAACAAGCTCCAGTTTTCTAGGACGCAGCATTGAAAACGTACCAGACTCAGGTGTTCTTTGGAAGACTGAAGCGCTCCATGTCCCATCTCTCTCTCCTTGTGAAGTGCGTACAGAGAATTCATATATGGAGTAGGGTGACAGCTTGTCAATCATCACACGTCTGTGAGATGAAGTCTTGTATTCCCATTTGGCCGATTCTCCTTTCTCTCTGTATTTGACAGTGTAATGCCTAAAATACCAGGTTAAGAAAATTAGGTGAATTTAATAGCATTGACCTTGTGCAATATTGCACCAATTGAAACCAAACTCATACAAACAATTACCTCTATTGAATTCAGATTCAACACATAACTCTTGACTTTTTCACAACATTAAAAAATTGGCGGGTGTTCAGCTCTGCTTTATAGAGATCTGAGGGCACTGACAGAGCTCCTCAGCCCCAGTAAAAGTGATTTGGCGCAGAAACAGGAATATAGATCCAAATCTTACGCTATTGAGAGCAATGACAGAGGTAAAGAGGGACTTCAGCCCATTTGATCCCATCCTGGTGTCAGCGTGGCTCAGTTGGTAGCACCCTCGGCTCTTAGTCAGACGTTTTGTGGATTCAAACCCATATAAGGAATTTGAACTCATAATCTACGCTCACACTCCAATGTAGGGCTGGAGAGAAGGAATCTGCATTATTTTCTAATCTGTGCTCCAAGTCTGTACCTGGTACTGCCGACATTGGTATTCTTTTCCTTCTTCAATCCAGGATCGACCCACATAACAAGTAGAGAGTGTGAACCCAGAACTCGCACTGTGATGTCTGTTGGCTTATGCAGCTCATCAGCTTCTAAAAGCAATAATGCAGACAGACAGGTAAGTGGTAATAATCCAAAACAGCCAGTCCTGTCAAATATCCAACATAAAGCAAAGGTGCAGTCAGAATTGCAAACTGTGAAGTTATACTGTATACTGTACTAGGAAGCCCTCGATATATTACAATAACTGGTTACATTAATTCCTTATTACAGTCTCAGTCTGGCTACTCTCATCTTTGGGGTAAGAGATTACTCAACACTAGGATTTCAGCTCCTAAGCCAGGCTGATACTCCAGTTGCACTGCTGAGAGAGTGCTACATTGTAAGAGATGACACCACCAACTTGACATGTCAAGTTAAGATCTGCTTGTTGGTTGGGTGAATTTTACCAGAGTTATGGACCATGCCTTCATATTACATGCATTTGTTTGATGACTAACTCACCTGCCAATTTGCGTTTGGTCAATGCTGCCCTGTAAACAGGTTCGCTCTGACCAAGAGAATTAATTGCCTGTAGAGACACCACATACACTGATTCAGGAACTGAGGGAAGAGAGAAACAAGACTCGGTATAAAAAGAAAGTCTTTAATTTGTTAACATCTTATTAAACTATATTAGAAAAGTCAGATAGCTACTGAAATGATAATTTGTTTACTGGATGCCAATAACGCCTCAGTGAAGATTTCTGCACGAGAACAAAAATCATAGTTTTATCAAATTCAAATATTCTGCGGATTTCTATATTTTTCTCAATCTTTTCACTGGCTCTTTTTTAAAAAATCCTTTGCGGTTTGACATGATAAATAACGGCATATTTCTACCTCAGTGTTTAGAGCACATGCCTTGTAAGCGAGGGACCTGGGTTCAAATCCAGGCAGGGTGACACACTGGGCTCCTTACTTCACACATCGAATAATAACAAAAATTGGTAATTTCAATCCATAACTGTTTGTGGGACACTGCTGTGCACAATTAACTGCTGCATTTCACCCACAAATATACAGTCAATTTACTTAGCAGTATATTCTATGAAGTTTTTTGAGACATCTAAAAGACATGAATTAATAATATAGTAAAAGCCCGTTTATCCAGCACCCTTGGGACCTGGCCAATGCCAGTTAAACCGCGTGCCGAGTATTCAGGCGGCCAGCTACCGAAAATCCAACACAAAAAAAATAGCTTTTTTTTTAAACATACCATATTAATAATAGACTAAATAATAACTGAATGTTGTATGGATACTTACCAATAAAGCAATAAATATTGATTACAGTCTGTCAACACAGCACACAATCACAAAACAAACTTCTACAATGGCGGATGGAAGAGTTTTTTACTTCTTAAAGGGGTAATGTACTGTCAGTTTTTCCTCTTTTTTTTCTCTTTCTCTCCCTCCTTCCCCCACTCTCTCTGTCAGTCTGGTATCTCAATGGCTCCAAACCCAACCCCTCTCCACTATTTCCCCCCACTCCCCCTTTCCCTCTCTCCCCCTGCCTCTCTCTCCTTCTCCCAACCCACCCCCACCAAAACAGTGTATAAACCCACACAGGCAATACATAATATCCGTCAGAGAAAGAGGGAAAGAAAGGGGAAGAGATAGAAAGAGAGAGGGAGCAATAGAGAGGAAGGAAGGAGAGGGAGAGAGAAAAAGAAAGACGGAGAGAGAAATAGGAGAGGGAGAGAAAAAACAGTGCCCCTTTAAGAAGAAAAACTGGAAGTGCCACTACCGGCAGCATTCAGAACTAATCGTACTGTACTCTAGTGCAACAATCGACTCATTAAATGCGCCACCGCGATTGTGCCAGATAAGATCCGGTTAATCGAATGGGGACCTTTTTTTGAGGTGCCGGTTATACAGAAGCTACGGTTAATTGGGTCACAGATAAACGGGCTTTTACTGTAATAATCCTTGCATTTGATACAGAGCTGTTTACGTCTTCTGTGTCATAAGGAAACTTGCACAAGGCAAGGTTTCGCCCGGCCAGCAATCAAACCGAGCTCCCTCACCTCACTTGCAAGGTAAGTGCTCTAATCACTGAGCTACAGAACTCCACGAAAAGCGCTATATCAAATGCAAGTATTATTATTATATTTGATAACCTTCATTAAGAACATTAGCATTGAAAAGGTTAATGTAAAAACTCTATGACCCACCAAGCTTTTTTATTTCATGTCTTCTTTGCTCTTCTGGCAACGGCACGTAATGCATTTTCCTGCCATTGGGCCCATAGCCAAGCAGATAGGTTCGAACTCTCCTTCGACTCTTGGAGCTGGAAGAACGAGGTGCTCTCCAATGAAGTGAAAGTCGATCTTCTGTCGTCTTGACCCGGACATGGAGAGGTTTCTTTGGTACTCTCCGTTCTGAAAACAAATGCATTCCACAGTCTGAGCTTGACTATTTTTTTGTTGAAAACCTGCAACATTCAGCTCTTTATAGTGAAGAAGGAGATCTCTGACCAGGTAACACCCAATATTTGAACATCTTTGGTCTGATTAACGGGCTTAAAAAAACCCTCTGCCTCTAAAGCTGTCAGGGGAGAGGTGGGATTTGTAAGACTACAGAGATAAGAGTACAAACTGTAATACCAAGCTAATGCAAAGGTCAAATACCCCAATAAGCAAATCAGGTTTATGTAATTTGATGCTATTGATCTGATTTCATCAATCTGCTTCTGTTTAAGATACATTACAACAACAACAAAATTACATTTATAGAGCGCCTTTCACGTCAGGAGGACATCTCAAAGCGCTGAACAGTCAGGTTGGGACTCGAGCAAGTGGGAGGGGCAGGGTAGGGAGGAGGGGATGGAGAGAGTTGGGAGGGCAGCAGAAGGTACGATTGAAGAGGAGGGTCTTGAGACTGGCCTTGAATGAGGCGAGGGAGGAAGCGAGGTGAAGGGACTGTGGGATGGAGTTCCAGAGTGTGGGGGCAGAGAGGCTGAAAACCCATCCACCAATGGGAGGGCTGATCGGATGGGAGACATGGAACACGCCGGAGCCCATTAAACACTGAACATCAGCATTCACAAGACACGTGCATCATCCCGATTTGCAGAAACTATCGTTTGATGGAACTAATTCCATTTACTGTAATCTCATTAAGAAATACAGCAAATTAGACCCCAGTGTTCAGCAGCCTTGGACGCATTCACCAATCCTGCAGGTCTATTCAGAAAGTAATAATGTCTCTTGGCAACACAGTATTTTACTGAAGAAACAAATTTCTTAAATATATTTTAAAAACTTAATTAATTAATGTACAGTTATACAAAGAGGGATTTCCATTATACATTTCTCTGCACCAATTAAATCACACCCTCTCAAAATTCTTTCCATTCAATTATCATTGAACTAAAACTCATGTCACTAAAAGGTGATGTACTGCTACATAACTAAAATAATTTAATACCCCACCCCTCCAGGATTTTTTTTTCTAGTACTGTCTAGTGAGGAGAGAGACATATTGAAGAATGCACCTGTAACTGTTCCATTGTAAGCAGCTGGACCCATAAGAGCAAATCCATCCATCATGATCCACTCGCCTCCTGAAAATGTCAAAACAAATCATTTAGTCCTTCACCATGTAAAAGGAGAGCTGGAAAGGTATGAGGGTGAAAGGGAACATTCAGACCAAATCTACTTTGTTAAACTTACATATTCATTTTCAAGGTTGGACGTGTTGTGCGATATGTGTATCAAGCTGAGGGGAGGCCAAACTGTTTACCCACCATATTGGTTTTCCTGACTGGTAGATCTGTGCTATGTTGCTGATTATTTGCTCCGAGGCTCTGAAATTCTCTCCATCACTACATTCATCTTGCCCCCTCTTTTCTCAGTTTCAGGTCCCACCTGAAGACCTTTCTCTTCGATCACGCCTTTGGTCACCTTTCTACCCCTGCCCCTGACTCAGTCCCGGGATCCGCTATTGTGAAGCGCTCTGAGATGCCGTCCGGCGTGGAGGGCACTATATAAATCAAAGTTGTTGTTGTTGTTATTTATTATATCAGAAAGGGGAAGCCCTCAAAGTATCACAAGAGAGGTTTGAATGCAGAAGACCCTTCAGCCCACTTGATCCTATCTTCCCAGAATATCCACCCGACCATCCCCAACTTCCCCCATCACAGCATCAAGCTGTTTTTTAAATGAGTCTGATGGCTTGACCTCAACCCTCTTTCCTGACAGCGCATTCCAATCAATAATTACCTCTGGGTAAAACAATACTTATTTGTATCTGTCCTCAAATTGTTATTTGCTACTCTAAAGTCCCATGTCCTCATGTTGTGCCACCCAGTGCATAAAAAGTACTATTTTGGTGATACTTCCTCAATCCCATATTTAAATTGTTATATACCTTGATAATGTGTCCTCCAAGGTGTTTCATTTCATAGTTGAAGAGTCCGTAAGGGTGTCTAATTGATTCTCATAATTTATTGTATTGAATACCTCCCCACATTTTTACCCAGCTCCCCTAACAACTATCTTCTGCTCCTGCTTCAATCAACTTTGAATCCATGTCCATGTCTTGCTCTTTGAAACTCAGCAGTGGTAACTGCCACCCTCAATCACCACAATGTCTGTTAGTGTTACACAAACCACCTGCCTTGTCTCCTTAAGAACCAGGGGCCAATCGTTCTATTATTCCAGGAAAATTGTACTATTTCAGGCTGTTGAGTCTACCTAAAACCTCAGGCTCATTTACATCAGATCTGAGAGGTCAAATGTTGTTTGCTGGCTATGGGTAGGGATACCTTTTGGTGCCCTGAAATATACAGAACTGCTTAGCAATGCAGCTCTGTACCGCAAACATAATATTAAATCTAGCCTTCATTCCATTTGACAAAACCAAGAAGAAGCTTGTTCCTCTTTCTAGAATGTCATCTGAAGATGCATCTTTGCCAACTGCAGCAATTAAGAGGGAAAATACAAATCCCAAGTGAGGCTTTAATTGACCAAGCTGCTTATTGTCAGGAACAGGAGAGAGAACACACTCTTCAGGGGGTAATAACCAAATCTCTACTGTAATTGTGGTACAGTTTATGCCAAGCTTACATTTGTATTGGTCTATAAATTGTACGTATCCTAATGTTTCATCTTCCTGAGCTATAGAACTACAGGTAATCAGATGCTGGTAAATCAGCCACTATAGTTTTCCCGGAAAGCAATGGTCGAAACCACCACTGACTCATCAACGGCAGCTTGACTCAATTGTTAACACACTCGCCTCTGAGTCAAATTATTGTAGAATCTGTAGTTATATGCCTGAACTTTGAATTCACAGTCCAAACTGATCCTCTAATGCAATGCTGTGGAAGTACAGTATTACATTATCAGAATTGCTATCCTTCAAATTAGATATTAAAACGAGGCAGATAACGAGTATTCAACATTCATTCAAGAACAAATTCCCCTTCTACTCTTGGGTCAAACTGTAAGATTTATTTGGAGACAAAGCCCTTGAACAACAAGAACAACACTTTGTATTTATATACTGTAGTTCCTTTCAAATTGGAAGGATGTGGGGAGAAGATATTTAAAAAGAAACTAACCTTGTTCCTTCAATCAGAAATGGAGAGTGTTTAAGAATAAATAATACTACTAATAATAATCCTTGCATTTGATACAGTGCTTTTCACATCTTATCAACGTCTTAAAGCGCTTCATAGAATATACTGTAAAGTAAATTGACTGTATATTTGTAGGTGAAACACGGCAGCCAATTGCGCACAGCAGTGTCCCACAAACAGTCGTGGATTGAAAATGATAATTTTTTATTATAAAGTCATTTGATCTAATTTTTCTTTAAGAAAAGGAGTAACAAATTTCCATGCTGATCAGATTCCACCCATCTTCAATCCTGTCTAACTTTGAGCTTCAAACAGTGTTTCACTGAACAGCCTCAGGATTTATTGCTCTTTTCAGTATGTTTAAATGGGAAGAGGTGTATTTGGGATGTGAATATCTGTGAAAGGGGAACCTCTACATCATTTCACTTTGCCACTTACACCATCTCCTTGGTCTTGGCTGAGTAAGTACCAATTTCGGGTTTAATTGACAATGAAGAGCCTGACTCACTTAAGCACCCTTGTAAAAAAGTACCATGGTAATGGTGGTACCATAACCATGGTACTACCACCATTACCATGGTACTTTTTTACAAGGACATTTATAGGCTAACAGGAACAATTTAAGATATAGCGGGGAGCCGAGGAATATGGGTTACAATTAGAATAAATATCCCTTTTAAAACTGAACCAGGATGCCCAAGTGCACTGCGTTGGATAGAATGATTGGCTTTTACCAAGACAGATCCACAATTCATGCCATAACAAAATACTTGTGTGTGTGTGTGGTGGGGGGTGGGGGGGGGGGGGGGGAATTGATTTTAGTTACAAGATCAGTTTAACAGCTACTAGCAGGTGTAATCAGACATTCAATTTGACTCAAGGTTTAATTCTCTGTGCGATTTACATTAATGTCAAACATAATGTCTTTGCTCAATAAGTCATGTTTCTCATGTTTCACAACATTAACCATGTGAATTAATTTGCACAATGTACTGTGTCACTTACCGGCTGCATTATTAGCTCTGTACACTGGATGGCTTACTCCATGCTGGTTTTCTGCCGTCACCACCACAAAGTACACCTCCCCAGGCTCTGCAACATATGGCTTACATCAGCACACTGCCAAACTATAGAAGTTAATTGTCCGATACAACAACTGCATTATTTCAATCAGATGCAAATCAAGGTCAAATAACTGAAGATTTATAACAGCTTTGTGTTTTGAGCTATCCATGGCTGATCATATGAAGATTAGAGCACTTTCACTTACCCACATCCTCCAATATTTGCGAGTGTTTATCTTTCTCCACTTTGATAAATTTGAGGCTTTTTGGTGATTTACCGTAGCCAATGTTATAGCGATCTACAGGCCTGTTAGATATATTTTTGGGTGGTTCCCACAGCACTTTCAATCCCTTTTCATGAGACAGCACCTTCACATTCTTTGGCTTCAATGGATGGTCAGCTGTCGACATGAAATAAACTGCAGTTAGTCTAGGTTTCACAGTGACGGTAACTGAAATAAAATAATGTCAACATATACTTGTGTATCTCTTGTAAATGTGTAATTGTTTGCAATTTTTTATCTTTACAACAATGGCACCAGCAATGGTATCAATTCCTCAATGCCCAATTTTAGCAATTTATGCCGTGCTAAGCAAAGTTTGTAAGGCTGACCTTTTGAGCTGACACAGACTTTTCCAACACATTTGATAAAACAGTAAAGTTAGTAACGAGTCATATTTACAAAACAGCAAATTTGAAACAAACTTGACAAGAGGCAAATCATTGTCTCTGAAAGTAAAGGTTTTCTCAATGAAGTTTAAGAAACACTTTGGAATGAGTTAATGGTCCTTTAATAATAATAATAATAATAATAGTACTGTTATTAATAATAATCATCCTTGCATTTCATAAAGCCCCTTTCACATTATGAAGTCTCAAAGCACTTCACAAGATTCACCATAACATTTTGTGTTCAATATGTAGGTGAATGTGACAACCAATTTAGCTAGAGTAATGTCCCACCGATAGCCATGAAGTGAATGAGCAATTTAATCTGGGGAAATTGTTGGGGAGAATACCAGGAGAAACTCCCTTCAGTTTTCAAATAGTGTCATGAGATCTTTAACATCCACCTGAATAGGCAGACAGGATCTTGGCTTAATGTATTAACTGAAGTATGGCATCTCTGAGAATACAACACCCATCCAGCACTGCATTGGAGTGTCATCTTATACTAGGAGTCCAAACATGGGGTTTGAACCTACAGATGACTGACTCAGAGTGCTACTAATGAAGCTAGGCTACCACCTAATACACTGAGACTAGCACTGACTATTCATCCATGAATATAATATTAAAAATGGTAAGTTTGGAGTACTTTCATCGCCTGTCTGTTTGGATGCAGTGCCCCATGCCAGCACAGACAATAACATTAAATGTCATGTGTTTCTTGTGCAGCATGCAAGGAAAATTGTTACATTTTCCATGGAGGATTTTCAAAACAGACAAATTTCCATAACAGAAATATGGAACCACATATGTACAAACCGCAGACTGGTTTCGAAACCTTTAAGCATGTCAATGAGTTTTTGGAAACATCAGACACCTAACTGGTCAAAAATTAATGTTCAGAATACAATAGTAAAGTTCCTTCAAGCTTTAGTTTTTTTACTTGCTTCTAATCTGCTTTATACATTCCCTGTCTGGTTAACTCTACCCTCCCTCCACACTCACCTCTGGTCAAATTTAACAATAGGCACAGATGCAGTCAGAGGATACAATGTCAGCATTGCTCTGTAGTTGATACTCTTGCCTCTGGGTTAGAAACATCTGAGTTCAAGTCCTTACATCAGGATTTGACCTCAAACTCCAGGTTGACATTCTAATGCAGTGCTGGTGATTCAATATTGTTAGAACCATCTTTCGGACAATAAATTAAACAGAGGTCCCATCAGACCGGTTTCAGGTGGATGTTAAGAATCCTAAAAAAGATTGGAGTTTGTTCTATTATCCTGGCCAACAATCCTCCAGATTAATTGGTCTTTCACCTCACGGCCCTTAGTTGGACAATGCTGTGCATATATTCCTATAAAAAATAATCCCTACACTTAATTACTCGTAACCCACTTCAAGAATTTGTAACATAATGCGATACCGTAAGAATGCATGTTCTTTCTTTAGGCTAACACCTACAGTCAGCCTCCATTATAACTTGGTAGGTTGGGACCCCATAAATTTGGACCCTGTGTTATAACTGATTGCATTGTAAAAATGGCCACCACTGAGCATTTCCGGATGATTGGATCGCCACTGACATCACTTCTGGTTTTAAGATACTTTCCTATACCTGCACACCCTGTGGTCCACGGAGGGAAAGCTGTAAAAATCGAGTTACAGTGAAAAAGTTGACAAGCGGGGACCCCTCCGCACTAGTGATTAATTCATTTCAATCTTTGTTTTTAAAAAAAGGAATAGGAGGAAACATTTGCCCAATAATGATGTGTTAGACATCTGGTCTTCACTAATCTGATGTGTAAATTACAGTGAGCAGGTGCTGAATCCCAAACTGGAGACATTTGGCAGATGGAATCCTGGAACAGAGCTCTGCTGCAGTTAGCTCAAATGGTGATCTAAATACAAAGCAATCCCAAGAAATGAGATGTCAACATCTAGGAGGTACATTGTACAGACACTAAGAGGGAATTCTGGTCCAGGAAGCGAAGGGCAGAGCTTTTTAGGGCTTTTGAGAACCTACACCAAAAAGTACCTGTTATCAGAGAAAATATTTATTTTTCTAACTCATGTTGGTCAAAACAAAATAGTGGAAACATGCTATTCAATCGTGGCTTACTACCCTCAGGACTCTGCAGCCAAAGCCCACATCTGCTGAAGATTGAGGCACATGTGATTTACCCACAGACAGAGTCCTGGTTGCTGCCTAGCAGAATTACAGTGTTAAAACAGCTGGGTGAGCCACCCAAGAGACAATGTACAGATTGACCTCTTGATAACAATTTGAAGAGGTTAGCCAGGGGAATGTTGCCCAAGGTAAAGTATTCTTGGATCCAGTGGGTTATTATAAGCTGTGATGGCCAAAAACACTTTTATTCAATTTAAAATTAAACAATGAGATAACCCTGAAAAAAATGCAAACATACTGACTGACTGACTGCCCTAAAAGAACAATTTTAGTTTTCAGCTACAGCATTACCACAACATTGATAGGAATCGGCAAAAAAAAAAAACCACAGTATTTCTCCAGCTAAGACTTTTCTAACCGTTAGAACTTTGGCTCACAGACTTGAAGACACGTCTAAATCTCTAAGCCAAATTTTTGAGCCGGACAAGCTTGTCATTGTCAACAATGGATCACTACAGACCAGCCTCTCTTTCGGAGGGTATGCCTCCTTGGGAGTTAGTTCAGGTACACAGAGGCCTGTCTTAACATCACGATTGAGCAACCTGTGTATTGTGTCATCATTGAGCAAACTGTGCTTTGTGTATTGGTGAGTGAGAAAACTACGCATGTGTGTTAATGATCAATTGTGCTGCATGTATCAATGAGCAAACTGTGCTATAATGTATCAGTAATGTCACTGTGCTGATTATGTTGAGAGGTACTGAAGAAAAAGAGGAGCACCAGACAAGATAAGAAAGGGAGCAGGAAAAACTCAGTAATCATCAGATTACTTACTTAGTCAAAGAGGAACTAACAACTGTCATCAGGTCCGGGGAGAGAAGCTGGAGAAAGACCTGGCAAAAGGAGCCAAATCAGTGATAAATCTCTGGCTAACCTCTTCAATCAGTCAAATAAGCATGGACAGACTGCATGAAGTAAGATTACGGTAATAGGATTACAAAAGTGGAAGACAGCCATAAATATCGAGGTCCAAAACTAACAAGGGATAGAGGTAGCGGTCCTAGATTTAATAATAATGATAATAATAACAACAATAATCCTTGTATTTGATATACCACTTTTTATGTCTTCTAGATGACGCGAAGCGCTACACAGAATACTGTATACTGTTAAGTGAATGGACTTTATATTTGTGGGCGAAATGCTGCAGCCAATTGCACACAAAGTGCATTGAGCGACCAATTTGTTTTTCTTGAGGGATTATTATCAGGCATGTGGAGTAAGGAAACTTGTCCAAGGTTTCGCCCTGCTGGGAATCAAACCCAGGTCTCTCACCTACGAGGCGATTGCTCTAACCACTGAGCTACAGGACACCTGGTCGAATTCATAACCAATGAAAATAAGAATGCTTGAAACAGCTCAGAATAACATAAAGGTTTGAAAGTAAGAGTGGGAACTCTGTTTGAAGTTTATTTTAGGTGTGAAAAATAGGCGGGGGAAGGAATTATGATTTGCGTTGAGATACGAGTTGGACCAAATACAGTGAATCAGGATTCGGCCAAGAGTCAGACTACTAAGTGATGGCACATGAAATTCCCAAAGTGGTTCCAGCTGTGGCTTGTGGCACATATTACACATGGAACAGTTGTCAAGGTATAGCATGCAAACACTGTGTTTAAAGTAAGGGGCACAATCTTTCAGGGAAAAGTGCTGGCAAATCTCATGCCTGGGGAAGCAGAACAGGAGACACGTCTTGTCATGAAATCTTTGCTGCCGTTTGAGACTCCACATGTTCTCACATGTATTTGTTCTTACAAAAGTAGTCCTGAAAAACTTGCATTTAACACACTGTAGCGTTTTATTGCACCTGCATTCCACACCTGATAACATTTTAATATCTGTTATTGCAGCTGGTGTATAAACGCAGTTCACATCTACAAATATGTGGAGCCAGATATGCACCTGAGGGAGAAAGGAATAGACGGGTATGGGAGAGTAAGGAGTGGGTGAAGACTCATGTGGAATATAAACAATGGGATGAACCATTTGGGCCAAATGGCCTGTTTCCATGCTGTGTAGTCTGTAAATCTACGTAAATGAATGCAGCACATATTTACGATAAGTGAAGAGGCTAAGTTTAGACGGTTGCCATAGCATAGGAGATAATTGAGTGCACTGTGCGCTGATTGTTAAACATAGTGAACATTTTACTGCTAGTATGTAATAGGAAACCTCCTGTATGACAACCAGAAGTTTGCTAGTGACAGCGCATCATAGATACCAAGACCAGGTGTAGTACCGTACAATCACAGAAATGTAAAGTACCAAAGAAGTCCATTTGACCCATTGTATCTGTGCTGGTTCTTTTCCAGCGCCTTAAGATATCCTCCTGACGTGAAAGGCGCTATACAATGTAATTTTTTGATTCAGGGAATCGAGACATACTCTGATAATATAGAACCTGCTTTCGGAAATTTAAGTTGCAGTGTTCCAAGAGGCTATCTTGCATCAAGGGCGCTATATAAACGCAACTTAACAACGCAAGTTGTTAAGTTGCGTTTATATATTTAAGTTGCAGTGTTCCGAGAGGCTATCTTGCATCAAGGGCGCTATATAAACGCAACTTAACAACGCAAGTTGTTAAGTTGAACATGCGATAACTAGCTTTTCTTCCATTCTCCTTCACCAGAGGATCAGTGATTTCACTTATTGACAGCTGTTATACTATTATTATTATATTGCTGCTCACCCAACATCTTTGGATAAACATTGAGTCCACACACATAATCATGTTGATTTGTTGGCTTAATGTCAGGCTTATACACAAGTGATGCTGGATGAATTGGCTCAATGTCCCTTCAAGAGTTGTGTATTCTAGGCTGGTCAAACACAGAAGCTATCCATCCAGCACTTTCAAAGGTGCATCACTGCTACGCGATCATGGACATAACCAACATCCATTTGTGGATGTTTAAGCCATAGCTATATCAGTCTTCCACACAAATCTCCAAAATTCTCTAACCACTAAGCTGTATGACTCTTGTAGCTTAGTGGTTAGAACACTCGCCTCGCAAGTGAGACGACTTGGGTTTGATTTCCGGACAGGGCGAAACGTTGGGTAAGTTTCCTTACTCCAGACGCTTCTGTTTACCTCTTTATGTAGGAGTACGATTTTTAGTTGATTAGCGGAGCGCTTTTCCGGCGGTAATAATCCTTTACAAAACTGTTTGAAAAAATAATAATTTGGTCACTCAATCGATGATTGTTTGTGGGACACTGCTGTGCGCAATTGACCCACAAAATATACAGTTAATTCACGTTTCAATATATTTTGTGAAGCGCCTTGGGACATACTCCTGACCTGAAAGGCACTATACAAATGAAACAATACAAATGGTATTGTTGTCCCAAAGACGTGATAATGCACTATATCAAATGCAAGGATTATTATTAAATATGAATTCCTCCTCCTACATTTGTGTATCAACCTGGCTCAGTTGGCTGCACTCTTCCCTCAGGGTCAGAATGTCGGGCTCAAGCCTCTCAAGGGACTTTGAACTCACTCTACTCACTCAATACAGTGCTGTAAGTGACATTTTTGGATAGGTTACACTGAGATCCCATCTCAGGTTCATGTGGATGTTAAAGATCACAAAGCACCACTCAAAAACAGAAAGGTTCTTCACCTGGTGTTTTGGCAACAAATCTCCCAATATTAGTAATTCACTACATATGGAATATTGCTGTGTGCTAATTGGCAACTTCATTTTGAAGTATCCACAAAAATACAGTCACTACATTTCACAATAAATCTTGTGAAATAAATTGAGCATTTTGTGAAAGTTGCTTAGCAAATGCAAGGATTATTATTATTATAATCCAACACCTATCGGGAGAGTCAAAGCACAAAATAGCACAAAACATACAGGGCAGATCACACATGCATGGCAGCGACAGACCATTTAGGGATCAAATGCCATCAACTGAGCCTTATGCAATGCTGATCTTTGAGTTTAATGTGCAGCATTCACAGCAGCAACCAGAAAGATTTCCTACCTATTGACTGTTGCTGGTGACAGAATGTTGTACCAACCAGTGGGAAGTTGGCACTGACCTGCTCTGTGTCTGTATCTGTGGGAGTGGAGTTCCGGCTGGTCAGCAGAACCTACCTCCAGTTCCAGGTGGGATTCAATATTGATCTGGCCTCATGTTGGGAACTTGGAATTACATTGTCTAAGTGCCATTATCCAGCACTCCAATGCAGTGAGGAGGGTGTGTTGCATTGCTGGAAGACTTTGTCCTTTGGATGAGACCCGAAACCAAGACCCTTTCACATCCTATCACTAGCAACATTCAACAGGTAGGAATCCTTTCTGGTTTCTGCTGCGAATATAACACTTGATACACTGGTGAGCCAATACACTACCATACACCAAGTGTTCCTTATTGCATAATGGACTCCAGATCTTTCTGAACTAAAGAAGGTCAATTGTTGACCACACAGGCAGTGAGCAGGCAAGGCCCCAGTGAGCAGGCAAGGCCCAGAGGATGAAATGTGTAATCCACCTCAAATCTGTCACATTCCATAGCTCACTCCCTCTGTTATGAAAAAGTGGATGTGACTGACTAATTTATTTGGGAGGGATTTGGGAGCCAAGACAACAGGAGAAATTCTCCTGTCTTTTTAAACAGTATAATGGGATCTTTAATATCCACCTGAACAGGCAGACCGGACCTAGGTTTAATAATAATAATCCTTACATTTGATATAGTGCTTTTCACATCTTCTAGACGTCTCAAAGCATTTCACGGAATACACTGTAAAGTGGATTGACTGTATATGTGTGGACACAATGCAGCAGCCAATTGCGCACATTAGTGTCTCACAAACAATCCTGGATTAAAATGACCAAATTATTATTATTTTTTCAGTTATACTAATTTCTGCCTTGCAACCGATGCCATTGAGAATCCGGGAATCTCCATGACTTAAGGTCTCATCCAAATGACAGGACCTCCAACAATGCAACACAATCGTAGCACCACCTCGGAGTGCAGGCTTAGACTATGTGATTCCAATCCCAACAGCCTTGTACCCACAATTTTATGATTCAGAGGTGAGAGTGCTCTGCACCACCGCACCAGGCTGACACCCAATACACTGTAAAGTGTAGTTACTATTAGGGTCCGTCGATATGGAAATTTTCAGATTTAGATATATCGATGGGCTCATATCGAGATATACAGAAATATCGATATTTTCGGGTTTTTCGTACTGCGCATGTGCGTGCGGCGCTCGCATACCGAGTGCGCGCGCATTCGGAGTGCGTGCACGTTCCGGGTGTGCGCGCATTCGGGGCCTATCTCCTCAGGAGGTAAATATCTTTCTCTCTCTGTGTCTCTCACTCTCTCCATCTCTGTGTTTTTCTGTCTGTGTCTCTGTGTCTCTCTCACATCCCCCCCATCTCTATCTATCTGTATATTATCACATCCACCCGTCTCTCCCCACACCCCACCCGCCGTCTCTCCCTCCCCACCCCCCAGCCGTCTCTCTCCCCCCCCCATCCCCCCAGCCGTCTCTCTCCCCCTCTACCCCCAGCTGTCTCTCTCCCCCTCCCCCCCAAGCCGTCTCTCTCCCCCTCCCCCGCCCCCCCCATCCATCTCTCTCCCCCTCACCCCCCCCAGCCGTCTCTCTCTCCCCCTCACCCCCCCCCCCCCCCCAGCCATCTCTCCCCCCCTCAACCCCCAGCCATCTCTCTTCCCCTCCCCCGCCCCCCCCAGCCGTCTCTCTCCCCTTCCCTCCAGCTGTCTCTCTCCCCCTCACCACCCCCCAGCTGTCTCTCTCCCCCACCACCCCTTGCATATTGTATATTGTATTCTAGGACTATGAATACAATATGGCGGCTTTGCACCTCGGTCTGTGCATTGTGTATAGAGATGAGCATTCTGGGTCTTGTAGTTCAGTGTGCGGCATTCCAATTTTTTACCTCGTTATATAGATTTTTCGATATATCGATATTTTTAAAATGCCTATTTCGGCGTATCGATATGAAAATTATATCGGGTTTTAGCGATATATCGATATATCGCCGGACCCTAGTTACTATATATTGCTGGGAAAACACGGCAGCCAATTTGGAACAGCAATGCCTCACAAACAGCAAGGAGGTGAATTAATTCCTCAATGTAATGTACAGTACCAGGTTTTTGATACTTGCCCTGAAGCCCTCTAGTGGAAGCACAGGGGAAAAAAACCTTCAATGAGTGGGACATCACCTCACCCTCAGAGCTCGACAGTAACATAAATAATTGTCACAATTGGGGTGTTGCGAGGTAAGAACCCAGTGCTGAGCATATTGAGCTAAAACCTGCAGATGTTACAAATCTGATTATGTGGACGTGATTACTGAATGCGCTATTTAGATTATCCCATGAAATTAACTTGCAGTACGGGACTTTTTTATTGTGCTGAAAGTACTTCAGACATCCATTGAAATGAAACATATTCTTGTCCATACTGAGGCCAAAAGCGAAGCCAGCAGATCAGGTGGGTAGATATAACCGGGCATTGTTTATAAGGTAAAATTCAACGATATTTGCGCACATTTTGCCTGCAGCCGATTTCTTATTTAGTTGATATTAATCTACAGGAAGATGAGATGAGGTATTGATAAAGTAAAGGGTGTGGATGCAGTAAATTAACTGAGATTTAAATTAAACTCTATAATACCATATAAATGTTTTCTGTATTAAAAGACTTATAATGTTATATAATCCACCAGTTTCAATCTTGTAGAATCTTCCAATGTTATCAAAAGAAAAGTGACAAGAGACCATCCTAACACTAACAGATTTTTGTTGATATAATACTAATAATCCATGCATTTGATGTAGTGCTTTCATGTCTTCTAGATGTCTCAAAGTGTTCACAGAATATATTACTGTAAAGTGAATTGACTGAATGTTTGTTGGCAAAACATGGCACCCAACTGCGCACAGCTGTATCCCACAAACAGTTGTGGGTTAAAGTGACTAATTTCTTTTTAGTCTGAGGATTATTATCAGGCGTGTGGTATAAGGAAACTTGCCCATAGTTTTGCGCTGGCTGGAATCGAACCCAGGTCGCTCGCTTGTAAGGCTTGTGCTCTATGAGCTACAGGACCCCACAAATTCATATACTGTACTCCATTTACCTAATATGATCACAAGGAGGCAACATTGTTTACTTAGACCGAAGTACAAAGTGTTCATTGCAATGCACTTAAAGAATTCAGCCTCTAGTCAAACAGTAACCTAGGTTCAGTTATCCCATTAAGTTGGAAAATTATGGTGCCCTTTTTCAGCATATTCAATGTGGATGTTGTCGAAACGTTGACTCTTTTTCCTTTCTCCATTGATGCTGCTTGACCCCAGCAACTTTTGTTTGTGTTTCAGATTCCCAGCATCTGTAGTATTTGTGTTTTGTAACTTCTAAGTATGGTTCATATCAATATAGGATGAAACCCAGGAGACAGTCCATCACGAAAGCCACTGAATGACTTAATTACCATTATAATGAACTATGCAAACCTATGTCTGCAGTACTGTTCTGTAGTTATTCTTCTGACTCTATAAATTAAATTTTGTTGTTTTTCTTTGTTATTATTCACAATGGATTTTGGGGGAGTTTCTGATCAAAGATCGCGGGTTTCAGGGATATGAATAAGAACCAGCTGTTCAATCTAAGGAGCTAGAATATCAAAGACTCAAACAGCTTTGAGATGTCTGAAAGACATGATAAGGCACTACATAAAATGCAAGGATTATTATTATTATATAACCATCTTACTCCAGTAAGGAGAGGAATATCACCTGATTCTAGAACTACTCTATTTTCTTTGCATTTCAGTTGGTAAATTGTCAAATTCAGTCTTAACTTCGAAGCTACTATTTTGCAGATCTTATAAGAATTTAAGAGAAAAACAGCTTTAAGAATTTGCCAGATTCGGGAAGTTCTAAAATGCTGCATTAAGAGAATCAATTGAGAGCCAAGTCAAATTTCTACCCCCTCAAACTGCATTCAAAATCACATGGCAAATTCCAGGCTAAAGTGACCTGCTACCTTAGTTTGCTGATTCTCTAAGGGCTCAGCAACGATAATAATAATTACAATAATAATCCTTGCATTTGATACAGCACTTTTCATGTCTTCTAGATGTCTCAAATTGTATAATGAATTGTAAAATGTTCTAAAATTTTACAACATATATTGTATAATATATTGTAAAAAGGAATTGACTGTATAGTTGTGGGCGGAACGAGGCAGCCAATTGCAGCAGAGTCCCACGAACAGTCGTGGATTCAAATGCCCAATTCTTTATTGGGTTTTTTTCCGCATGATTATTATTAGGCATGTGGAGTAAGGAAACTTGCCCAAGGTTTCACCCTGCCTAGAATCGAACCCAGGTCTCTCGCTTGTAAGGCTCCTGTAGCTCAGGGGTTAGAGCACTCGCCTTAAAAGTGAGAGACCTGTGCTCGAATTCAGGCAGGTCAGGGCAAAACCTTGGGCAAGTTTCCTTACTCCACAAGCCTAATAATAATCCGTCAAAAAACAAACGTAATAATAATAAATTGGTCATTTCAATCCATGACTGATTGTGGGACACTGCTGCGCACAATCGGTTGCCGCGTTTCTCCCACAAATATACAATCAACTCACTTTACAGTATATTCTGTGAAGCGCTTTGAGATGTCGATAAGATGTGAAAAGCGCTATATCAAATGCAAGGATTATTATTATTGAGGTGAATGCTCTAACCACTGTACTTTGGGAAGCTTTCCCAAAGTAAACACAAACCCACATCCTGACTGCCCCATGGTACAATTAATTTGGAACCCACCCACCACTATATTTTGAATACTCCACTCCTGTAACAGACTTTTAGCTTATGCTTTTCTGTTTGCCAGTCCACTTTGTCTCGCCTGCCAATTTCTGCAGAAAATAAAGAACTTTTTCATAGTCCTTCTGCTCACTCTTTTTCCCCTTTTCTTTTAAAGGCATTGGATCCTCTTCTCTTCCTAAGTAGGTCTCTGTCTGGCTCAGTTGGTGGAACGCTTGCCTCTGAATCAGAATGTTGTGGGTTCGAGCCCCACATCGGGACTGTGAACTTGAAGAGTGTAAATTCAAACACTGCAATGCAGTGATGGTGGGTGTGGGAGGGGAGTGTTTCGTTGCTGTTGCCGTTCTTCAGATGAGACATTGAACCGAGATTCCCATCTACCTGTTCAGGTGGACGTTAAAGATCCCTGGCACTATTTGTAAAGAGAAAGAAGTTTCTCCCGCTGTCCCGGCCAACAATCCCCCAAATAAAATCGGTCACTCATCTCATTGCTATTTGTGGGACGTTGCTCTACACTATTGTGCTGCCACATTTGTCCACAAATACACAGTCACTTCATTTCACAGCAAATCATGGATGGCACTTTAAGATGTCTTTCTGACGTGATAAGGTGTTAAACCAAAGCAAGGATTATTACAATAATAAGGATTATTATATCAAGTGCAAGGATTATTTGATTTTACCGATGTACAGTTGAACAGATGCCAGGCAGCCTCCAGCATTGTACAGAATTGTCCATAATTCATGTACACGCCTTGACAATGAGGGTCGGCAGGAAATTCGACTGGTGGAGCTTCAAAGAAGAACATCTGCCAAATTCTTTACTGAAAGGGGTCCAACAAAGTGTTCACTAATTCTGGTATGTGGTATCACATTAAGGACAGAAATAGACAAGTGCACTGGAAATTCAAGGAAAAAGAAGACAGGAAAGGAGAAAAGGACTAGGTTCTAAATCATTATCATTCAGGTATCACATGCTTCTTACACATGAACTCTATTGTAGAATTGAATGGTAAGACATACTAGGGTTCAAAAACAACAACAACAACAACAATTTACATTTATATAGCGCCTTTCACGTCGGGAGGACGTCCCAAGGCGCTAAACAAGAGGCGTGTGACCCGAGCTGGGAGGGGAGTGTTTGGGAAGGGGTGAAACACGAAGTGGAGGTAAAAGAGTTCGGGATGAAACAAAAGGCACGATCGAAGAGGAAAGTCTTCAAATCGGCCTTGAAAGAGGAAAGGGAAGAGGCGAAACGGAGGGATTGAGGGATGGCATTCCATAGGGTGGGAGCGGAGAAACTGAAGGCCCGGCCTCCGATGGTGGGGTGGTTCGGGCGGGGGGCTTGGAGCAGGCCAAGTCCTGATGAACGGAGGGTCCGGGTGGGCGTGTAGGGGGAGAGTAGATCGGCTAGGTAGGATGGGGCAAGGTCGTGTAAGGCCTTGTAGGTGAGGACGAGGATCTTAAATTCGATCCTCTGGAGGATGGGGAGCCAGTGGAGACGGGCGAGGGTGGGGGTTATGTGATCACGGAGGCAGGTGCGGGATAATACACGGGCTGCAGAGTTTTGGATGGCCTGTTAAAGTGTTAAAGCTCGCAACATGATCATAATAAACCATACATTTAATTTAGTGCCATATTGTATCATTGAGGCATCTCAAAGTACTTCACGGGATATACTGTACAGTGATGTAACTGTGTATTTCTGGCAGACAATTTGCACACAGTAAGTTCCACACACAGCCAAGGAGAATGCCCAATTGTATTTGGGGAAGAATGTTGGCCAGGACACCAATAGAAACTCCTTTCTAAAATAGTGCACCAGGATTTTTAACTATCTTTAAGCTCCATACCAAAGTTTCTGAGAGTCTGACAAGTTGAGTACAGTATGCTCTCCCCTCCTAACTGCACTTCATTTCCACAGTATCACCCACTTGTTTTAGGATTCAGGTTGGCTGCACACGCACAGACAGCAGTGACCTTAAAAGCGGCTGAGCCTCAAACCTTTCAGAAGTGCTGTCTAGTTTCCATCCATATTTAAACATCCTCCCCTAGACAACGCCTAAGGAGGTTTTAGCTTCAAATGCTCTCATCTTCCACTGAGACATAATTTATCACTGGAACAAAGCTGATTTTGGAATACTTTCAAACTGTGTTTTCTTTTATTAAAACCAAACTTAATGGTTAATAGTGCAAAGCGTTAAACATTCATGATTTATTTTATGATTATAATAATCCTTTGATATGCTGCAAGTGCTTCACAGGATATTTACTGTGAAGTGTAGAGACAGTGTATTTGTAGGCGAAGGCTGTAGTCAACTTGCGTACAACAAAGTCCTACGAACAGCCATGAAGTTAATGGACTAATTTATTTTCTATTTAAACACTGTATTACAGTGTTAAATTGAATATTTTGATTAGTTACAAAAACAACAAAATTAAATGTTTAGAGTACCTTTCACATTGGGGGTTAGGCTGACACCTGTAAATATTTTTTGGGGAAAAGTTGAAGTTAATATGAAGTTCATAATAATAATATAATAATAATTCTGTGAGATACAGTACAATGCTCTGAAGAAGCCGACGACTGCAGGTTCCTGAGCCCAGTGGCAATGCACAGCTCACACGGGCTTCTCTCCCGGAGTTTCCACGTCTGCTAGTTTTCCAATTGCAGATGTGGAACAATTTCATTGCTTTAACGTGGCTGTGGCTCACACTGGGTTACGCGAAGAAAAGAAAACGCTCTGAGAAGAAAATGAATTGAGCAATTCCCATTAACACACAGTACATACGGTACACATCAGTTGGACCCAGTGTATTGCGGTTACAGCCTGTGTGTGCACTGGGAATCCTCAGCAGCTATCTCTGCACTGCAATCCCAATGGTCTATTAAGAGTTTAAACGCTCTTTTGTTTCTGGAGGATATCCTTGTGGAATCGTTTCTCTTCGCGTTCCCCAGAGGAGTCTGAGCGAAGTTTAATTGGTAACATTCAGCTGACGGGGTTGAGATAAACTAGGCTGTCAAGGCGAGAAGCAAATCATAAAACAACATACCCGAGACTGAAACATTCCTTTGTCCAGGTGATTTACAGGCTGTGGGGACTGCGGGAGCAGGGGGGACATTACAGGAACTTTACAGCAGATCAAAGCCGTACAAAATACAACATCACTGTCCTGTCTAAATCAAAAGAGTGGGCGTTTGAGACACACCGTGTGTTCAGAGATTGATCTTTCATCTGGCTATTGAAATGTGCGCTGACACATGTCGCTCACACTTGGCAGCGCTTCCCTTTGTTAAAACAAAAACAGTTTGCAAATCAAACAACTTTAGTTTTAAATCCCAGTTATGTCAACAACACCAGACAGTTCTTTCAAATCCATTCGTTTTTAAACCACGGGTGGAAACGTAACTGTAGAGAAACCGATCCGACTGCCTGTCTCACGCTCTGCCAATTCTTAGCTCATTTCACAATAACAAGATAGACATTCGTTGCACTTATTATTGTTTAATTGTCTAACACAACCTTGATTTGCTATCTCCCTCTGCGGTGCTGATGCGGAGAGGCTGATGCAGATCCGAACTCCACACTGGATCACATTTCTAAAGGGTTTTCTTTGTTTTAAAATCGTCTCGATTCTGTGCACAACCCGAATGCATAAAGAGGGCAATTCACTGACTCTAAACCTGCACAGTCAGCATCTCCGCCAGCCCAGGGGTGAGGTCAACTGTGGCATCAAAAGCAGCTTTGAGCCGGGTTTGAATTGAGAAAGGTTTTCAGTTGCCTCATATAGGTGTATGTGTCTATATATCTATATATATATATATATGCATGTGTATATATATGCGTGTGTGTGTGTGTGTGTTGTGTGTGTGTGTGTGTATATATGCGCGTGTGTACAGTATATATATGTGTGCGTGAGGCAGCTGAAAACCTTTCTCAATTCAAACCCGACTCAAAGCTGCTTTTGATGCAACAGTTCACAACCCGCCACATTACACACCAAATCCAAGCTCCCCTCACAGCCTCCCGTTACACTGGGCGCCAGTGGCATTGGATCAGGGGAGAGGAGGTCAATGTTAAAATAGCGTTACCATCTTATATCGAGTTCACTACGCAGTCCATTCATATTTGGAAATACTGTACAGTAATTCCTTAAGGGCAGATCACACAGTTTGTAACGAGTGTTGCTGTAGAACTGAAGGATGCATTTGGTTTACATACATACACACATAATACATACATACACACACACACACACGCATAATGCATATACACACAATACACACACACACACAATATATATACACACACAATACATACACACACACAATATATATATACACACACACCATACATACATACACAGACAATACATACATACACACAATAAACACACGCACAGACAGAAAATAAAAGTTAATGGATCACACACACGTTTTGCCAGTAACATATAAAGTCTGGCAGAGCTGCCACAAAACAGTTTGCAAATAAAAAATAAACTTGCAAATTGCAAACGCGCAACGCAGAGAAGGGAGAAGTGGATTGGATTAATATCTGGTTAGGAGAGGCTGGAGCCCGGCACCTGTCTCCTGTTGCCTGCCTTGCCTCGCCTCGCCTCGCTGTGTGCTTCTCTCCCTACCTTTGTGCGGGGCGACAGTGAGGAGGATGGCGAGGAGGGTGGCTGCCGCTGTGGCTCTGATCATGGTGTCTGGCTGGGCTGGGCTGGCGATGTGCAGATCTGACAGCAAAGGTTTGAGGCTGACAAGCCCTGGGGTGAGTGAGGTCTGTGCCCTCCCCCTCCTCAGATCCCTTTCACACACACACACACACACACACACAGAGTGAAATCCACCCTCCCCCCCCTCCCCACACACACACACACACACACCAGCTGATGCTAACTCACCCACTCACTCACTCACTCTGTGCTCACCCCAGCACCTCTCCTCCTCTCTCTCTCTCTCTCTCACACACACTCTCACTCTCTCCCATCCACTGTCTCCCTCCTCCGACTGACAGTGGGAGCGCTTCAAAGCCAGCCAGCATCCACTGTACACACAGACACACACACACACACACATGTCTCTATCTGTCTGTGTGCAACCCAGCCTTGCCACTCAGCCATCCATCTCCACCCCACACACCGCGTTAATGATGAAGGGTAGCTCCTGTAGCTCAGGGGTTAGAGCACTCGCCTTACATAATGCGTGAGACCTGGGTTCGAATCCAAGCAGCTCAGGGCGAAACCTCGGGCAAGTTTCCTTACTCCACAGGCCTGATAGTAATCCCTCCAAAATAAAAAAACACAATAATATAAATTGGTCGTTTCAAATCCACAACTGTTTGTGAGACGCTGATGTGCGCAATTGGCCGCCGCGTTTCGCCCACAAATATACAGTCAATTCACTTCACGGTATATTCTGTGAAGCGCTTTGAGACGTCGATAAGATGTGAAAAGCGCTGTATCAAATGCAAGGATTATTATTATTATTATTATTTTATCGCCAGCTGTCACTGTCAACACACCTCATTGATTCCCAACTGCAGCAACTCAAATTTGTTGCTGTGAATTTTCTGGTGGTGAAAGTGTCTCATCTACCAGTGATAATCCTTGCATTTGATATAGCATCTTATCACTTGGTTGCGACGTCTCAAAGCGCTTATAATAACCCTTGCATTTTGATATCGCGTCTTCTCACATCTTATCGACGTCTCAAAGCGCTTCACAGAATATACTGTAAAGTGAATTTGACTGTATATTTGTGGGGGCGAAACGCTTCTCGAGATATTACTGTGAAGTCGTATTTGACTGTGTTTTGGTGGGTGAATGTAATATGTGTAGGGGACAGCTCAACACAGCCTTAATGCCACCTGTTGAAGGGATCTCTGTTTGACTCTGGTGGACTCCCTTGTTCTGCCTTCCTGTCCACTTTTCTAATTTTGTTTTAATTCTACACACCCCAGACGTAGATCACATCTAGATTTTGTCCCCAAAATACACAAACACAATATATATTCTGTGAAGCACTTTGAGACATCTCAATGATTTGATAAGGCGCCATCCTCCCGACGTGAAAGGTGCTCTAGAAATGTCATTTTTTGTGTTGTTGTATAGTGACGGCAAGGTTTATTATTACGTCACCTTTTACCTGTGTCATGTTTTCGATACCGAGATAAGTTTATTTCGCTTATACAGTACCTAGCTTGGTTGGTTTGCTCCACGGCTTTTTAAGAAAAAAGTCATCACTTTAATGATTTAAAAAGAAATCCCGCATCTTCATAAAATATAATACTGTGTCTTTCTCGAGTGGTTGAAGTTCTCACAAGTGCGCAACACTGATAGCTGAGTGGGGGTGGGGGGGTGGGGGGGGGGGGGTTTAAACAACAAAAATAACAACATCTTGCCTTTATATAGAGCATGCAGCTTAGCATCTTATAGAATTAAAATAGACTTTACTTTGCTCTACTTTATGTATATGGACTATGTTACACACTGCAGCTTAGATGGGCTTGTTGGCTCTTGTTATGTTAGCCACATCTGTCAGTAATACACTCATCACTGGTCAGAAAGTTGTGGATTCCCTAGTTGAGATCAGTGACTCCATGTAGGATCAGTGTTCCTACTTGGGCTCATAGTTTAAGCAAACACTGCAGCATTACCTTGTGCACCATGCCTTTTGTCTTGGATAATATTTCCTACTGCAGTCCCACCTTGCTGTTCAAAACCCTTGAAACTTGCCACGTTTCTATATGCAGTCAATTTGCTTTCCAGTACAGTACATTCTGTGAAGCACGTCGAGCCATCAAGAAGATGTGAAAAGTGCTATATCAAATGCAAGGATTATTATTAAAAGAGAAAGAAGTTTTGTTCCTGAAATCGTGGACCTCCACCTCAGTGCTGTTTGTGAGACTTTGCTCAGTTTAGCTGCTGAATGTATCTTCAGAATGATCACACAAACAGCAAGCGTTTTGAGTTGTGATTTAGAAATGCAAATAATATCAGATTCATCCAACTCACTGCTCACCAGACTCCTGCCTCTTCCCTACACAAGTTGCAGTACTTAGAGAACGCTAGATAATGTCTTCTTCCAAACCAGGCTCCTTCAGCCTCCGTTCTCGCTTGTCTTCTTATCCCCCAGTGGATCAAATTCAAGATTCTCATCCTCAATTTCAAATAGCTTTGTCAGATCCCCCTTTAATGAGCTACTACAGCTTTATTGGCCTAGTTGCCCCATATACTTAGCAAACATGGGCTTCACATTCCACACCTGGCTGACAATATACAGTACATGAAAATAATACTTGCATGTGATATAGCATCTGATCATGTCGTCAAGACGTCTCAAAGTGCTTCAGAGGATTTTACTGGGAAGTATAGTGACTGTATTTGTAGGTGAATGCAGCAGCCCATTTGCTACAGAGCAATGCCCCATGAACAGCCAGCCATGAAGTGAATGAGCAAGTTTATCTGGGGGATTGCTGGCCAGGAGAAAACTCATTTTCTCTTTTTGAACAGTGCTGTGGGATCTTCAACATCCACCTGAACAGTGACCTGTGGAGCACCTGTAGCTGAGTTGTTGGAGCACTCACACTTACCATTGAGACCTGTGTTTGAATCCAGGCAGATCAGGCGAAACCTTGGGCAAGTTTCCTTACTCCACATGCCTAATAATAATTCGTCCCCCCAAAAAAACACAATAATAAAAATTGGTCATTTCAATCCAGGATTGTTTGTGGGACACTGTTGTGTGCAATTGGCTGCTGTGATTCACCCACAAATATACAGTCAATTCACTTTACGGTATATTCTGTGAAGCGCTTTGAGACGTTGATAAGATGTGAAAAGCGCTATATCAAATGCAAGGATTATTATTATTTATAACAAATATGAGAGACATTTTTACAAAAATAACAATCCCGATACAAGTCCCATTGGCGGAGCTTAGGACCAAACCATCAGGTGGACTTTTGTTGCCAGCAGGGGAAGTGACTGCAGTGAGGGAGGTCTCTAGCCTACACTGACCTGTCGCTACGCACTTTGGAGGCGGAGGTGAGTCACAGTGGGTACATCTATCTAATAATAATAATAATCCTTGCATTTGATATTGCGCTTTCCACATCTTATCGACGTGTCAATGCGCTTCACAGAATATACTGTAAAGTGAATTGACTGTATATTTGTGGAAGATCACAGCTGCCAATTGCGCACAGCAGTGTCCCACAAACAGTCATGGGTTGAAATGGCCAATTTCTATTATTATTAGGCATGTGGAGTAAGGAAACTTGCCTAAGGTTTCGCCCTGACCTGCCTGGATTCGAGCACAGGTCTCACACTTATAAGGCGGGCGCTCTAACCACTATTTGCCAAGGCCCCTCGCATGAGATCCTGGAATAAGCAGCTGGTGCTGAGTAAGGCTGGCAGGCAGTACTGTCCCATAAAGGTCCCCCCCACCACTCTGAAGACAGATACTCGCCAGACAGCTAATGAGTAAACTCTGAGTTTGGGGCGACAGCGGTGGGAAGGCATTCCCTGGTGCCCGAGTTGGCAAAAACGCGCTTGTACGTCCAGCGGCTGGAATCCACCTTAATTGGCCTGCTGCTTTGGGACGTCCTCCCGACGCGAAAGGCGCTATATAAGTCTAATTTTGTTGTTATTGTTATACTCCGCACCTCCAATTGGTGCAGCCGTCGCTCAATGGGAAGGGATGTGTGCCTGAGCTGGCAATGCTCTCCCACATTTCATGCTACGATGACATTGCCCAATGGGTGGGGGGGGTGGGGAAATACACGGTAAACAATAATTCACTCAATCAGTTGTAACTGATTTACATCAGAGTCCACAGTTCTCAGCATCTACTGAAAATATTTCTTTCAGGTCTTTGAAGAGCAAGAAACTCAGAAGATCAAAAAAAAAACCTCACCAGGAATTCTGCTCTCTGTTGTTCGGTCAATGTTTATTTTCAATTTACAAGCTCCACTTACGGTTCAAGCTATTTTAACAGAAGTTGTCTTCCCCAAGACCATGCAGAATACTATGCAAAGTCCCAGGCGAGTTCCATTGCTGTTAACATCAAACAGCAGCTTGTCCTCATGGGTTTAATATTGACAAGTTTCTGGGAATAAGTAATAATCATTAGATTGGTTTATAAACTTTTTTTATTGAAAATACATATTTATTTATAAATATATTTATGATTATGAATCCCAAACCAAATCCCCCAAAACCACACCCGCTCCCTTTAAACAGTCAGGAGACCCCCCACTGTGTGCACTGTAACCATGCTCTCACCAGCGCACACCCTGAGAAGGTCACCTGCCGCTTTCGGAAGGCGCCCCGGCGTGAACCATACGCGCACGTGACTATTTTGCAAACACGCCTGCATTTCCAGATGCTCTTTGGTTACATGAGTTCCTTCTGTACCTTGTGGGGCCGTTCACGGGCCGCCCGGTAGGTGGGCCTTGAGCGGTTTTGCACAGGATTGTCTCCTGCCGGGGTCAGGTCCCATCTGGCTTTTGCCGCAGTTGAACTGAACTTCAGCTTGTCCCTCAGTACATACTCCCCTGATCCTAGCGTCTGGGCCTGAGTCATGTTCTCCCCTCGTTCTGCTGGAAGATCACCTGGTTTGGGAAATGCCAAAGGGCTTCCTTTAACAACAACAACAACAAATTGCACTTATAGAGCGCCTTTCACGTCGGGAGGACGTCCCAAGGCGCTGCACAGGAGGCGTGTGACCCGAGCTGGGAGAGGAGTGTTCGGGAGAGGGTAAGAAACGTTGGGGAGGTCGAAAAATTAGGGGGGGAACACAAGGCACGAAAAGGAAAGTCTTCAAACCGGCCTTGAAAGAGGAAACGGAAGAAACAAGGAGGAGGGATTGGGGGATGGAATTCCAAAGGGTGGGAGTGGAAAAGCTGAAGGCCCAGCCTCCGATGGTCGGGCGGTTCGGGCGGGGGGCTTGGAGCAGGCCAAGTCCTGCTGAACGGAGGGTCCGGGTGGGCTTGTAGGGGGAAAGTAGGTCGGAAAGATAGGGCGGGGCAAGGCCGTGTAAGGCCTTGAAGGTGAGGACGAGGATCTTGAACTTGATCCTCTGGGGGATGGGGAGCCAATGGAGACGGGCGAGGGTGAGGATTATGTGGTCGCGGAGGCGGGTGTGGAATAGTACACGAGCTGCAGAGTTTTGGATGACCAAAATGGAGGAGCTGGGGAAGCTGGGGATGGAGGAGCTGGGGAAGCCGACAAGGAGAGAGTTCCCATAGTCCAGCCTTAAGGTGATGTACGCGTGCACGAGTGTTTCGGCAGCGTGGGGAGTGAGATAGTTGCGGAGCCTGGCAATGTTGCGCAGGTGGAAATAGGCAGTGCCAGTCAAGGCACGGATGTGGGGGAGGAAGGAGAGTTTGGGGTCGAACGTGATGCCGAGGTTCCTGACTGGCTTTGTGAGGTGGAGAGTACAGCCTTGGATGTTGAGCTGGCAGCGCCCGATGTGCGGAGGCGCTGGCTTGAGCCAATCAGGAGTGCCTCGGTTTTGCTCACGTTCAATTGGAGGAAATTGTCCCTCGTCCAGGACTCGATGTTGGACAAACATACTGTCAGAACATCGATGGTCTGGGGGTTGAGGGATGAGGCGGAGAGGTACAGCTGAGTGAGTGAGTGAGTGAGTGGGTGGGTGGGTGGGTGGGTGGGTGGGTGGGTGGGTGCTTGAGTGCACCGAGTGCCGTGACAATGGGTACCCAGGGACGAACATGACAGGATTCACTCCATCTTTCTCCAAACCGCTTTAGCAAAACAACACTTGGGTAAGAGATGGTCCACTGTCTCCTCTCCTGCCCGAGGGCAGTGTGCTGACTGGCCCAGACTTCCATTGTACATGAACTCCTTGAGGGGGAGGGGCCATTTAATCACCAGCCATCGTAGTTCCTCAGTAAAGTGTAAAGGTGCTGGATATGTGTTTGTTTTGACTTCAAGATCTTCACTCTAGTGTTTAAATCCCTCCACTCCTCAGCAGCCCCCTACCTCACTAACCTCCTCTCTCCTTACAGCAGCACCCACTGCCTCCGTTCTACTGTATCCAGCCTCCTCCTTGTCCCCTGAATCCTCCGCTCCACCATCAGTGATCGTGCTTTCTGCCACTATGCCCCAAAACTTTGGAACTCCCTCCCTCAACCCCTGTGCCTCACCCCTCCTTTCCCATCTTTAGGTTGCGCCTGAAGACCTTTCTCTTTGACCGCACTTACGGTCACCTTCCCCTTCTCCCTGGCTCGGCCTCAGGCTCTGCCATTGTTAAGAGCTCTGAGATGCCGCCCAGTGTGTAGGACGCTATATAAATGCAAGTTGTTGTTGTAGATATATCTGGAGGAATAATATAAATATTTCTGAAGTTACTTGCTCTTGAAGCCATTGACTGGATCAATTTCAAGATCCTCATACTCGTCTTCAAATCCTTTCTTGCCCTGGAGAGAAACTGCACATATTTTCAATCTCTGTGGCTGAGAAATGGAGGATGCTTACTAAATTTTTAAAATCTTTTCATGAATCATTTGTAGTTTGAACGGAAAGTAATTCCCAAATCTCTTTTTCCTTCACGCAGACTTTCGCTTTCATTTATTCCAGTCAATTCTTTTCCTATGTTAATGCTCCTTTGGGTTTTCCAAAGGTTCTTTTGCAGAGTCCAAATGAGCTCTCAGTGACTGAATATAAAGGGGAGCGGTTTCAGAAGTTACATCATGCTGGAGAAATGAGAATGTATCCCACTGGGACTGCTGAAAAGGCATGAGTGGAAAGTATTTATGTGACTTCATATTACACTCATGATGCCAGCATAAAATTGCATCAATATTTTTTATATGAAGTGAGAAAACATCATTTTTTAAACACAGCAACGACAGCAATACCCTGTGAAGTGCTATGAGACATTTTGACATTATAAACTCACCATTAAATGCAAAAATATATTGAAGATTAGTTTTTTGTTTTGGAAATCTGCAATACCAGGCTTTTTACGCGTTTTCTACAACACTGCAGTGGATAATTAGAGCCTTTGCTCTGTAGAAACAATTCATAATTATCCCAACATTTGATGTAGCGCTTTTTGCACAAACAGGTAGTAACAATACTACCATTTGGATCTATTGTCATCAAAATACATTATTAACGACATAAAGTTTTGACTGGAGAATGACTGGAAATATTTATTATGTTTTAAAAAGCAAATATTTTCCAATTATATTTATAAAGATATATACAGTAATAGGGCAATTATGTATGATCACCAAGTTGGATGTGTATTCGCATGAGTGCGCAGATGTTTTTCTGAGTGTGTATGTGTGTGTGTTATTATCATGTCTGAAAATAATCCCTCAACAAATAATAAATTGGTACGATTCCTGGGTGGCACAGGACATGGCGAAACCATAGGCAAGTTTCCTTACTACAACCATCTGATAATAATGTTTCAAGAGAAAAAAAACACCAATAACTTGGTCACTCAAATCACAACAGTTTGTAGGACACTGCTGTGCGCAATTGGCCACCACATTTCGTCCACAAATATATGGTAAATTCACTTTACAGTATATTCTGTGAAGCGCTTTGATACATCTAGAAGATATAAAAAATGCTATATCAAATGCAAGGATTATTATTATCATGTGTGTGTGTGTGTGTGTGTGTGTGAATGTGCGTGGACATTGGAAGAATGAAGTCAGGTCTGGCTGCAGACATTCACTGTCAATGCTCACACGGGATAAGGCTCACACTGGTGTTTGGTTTCAGAGAATGACTGTCTTCCAGACATATAATAGTCCAATAACTTCACAAAAACAACCACTTGCATTTATTCAGTGTCTATCTCGTAAAAGAAAACTGCAATTAATTTTCTTGAACATAATGATAGCCACCGAGCATGGAAATAAGAAATTAAAGTTGTTGATCAAGTGACACGGACTGAAGAGAGATGTTTTTTTAAAGGCAAAGACAGGGATGTTAAGGCAACGAGGTTTGGAATTGAGTTTGAGAGGTTAGAGGCATGATGCCTAAAGACACTGATGGTGGAATGAAAAGAGTTAGGAATGAGCAATACTAAGGTGGGAAGAGTTTAGAGTACTGTACATACAGGAAGATAGGATTGTAGAAGAGTGTGTAAGTAGGCGGGGAGAAGTAAATAATTGGTACAGAGCTTTGCTCAGAGGTATTTTCAAGATAAGGGGCAGTATCCAATGCAAGAGGTCTCGAAGGTAAGAAGTTGTATCAAGTGCAAGGATTATTATTATTATATTCGATATTCTTTGGGGTTTGGGGAATATCAACTAACCATATCACCATGATGCATCACAGATACAGTCTTGGGATTTGTACATAAATAGAATTTGAACAGAACCACACTATTAAAATGCACAAAGACATTATAATTGTATATTGTAATATCATTATTCTTACTGTATCTACACTACGTACAACACTACATATTGTATGTATTCCGTTCAAACCACATCTGGATTGAGACCTACTTTGATTTGATTACCATAAATCTTACCTTTCTTGATATTAAGCTCATCTTCTCTGCCTGCTTGATACAGTACAGTATATAGAACTTTACATGTACCAATCCCTTGAATAGGACAAACTCTTGCAGGATCAAACATGAATCATTTTTTTTCAATTTTGAATAAAAACATCTGAAAGTAAATTCATGATGCCTCTGTTTATCTCCACATATTTTCCTGGACTACAAATCCCGTCATTGTTGATTATTCTCATTTTTACACTTTGCAGCTGTGATACAAGTTATTGGACAGTTACATGAATTCCCTTTTTTCTTAAAGCAATCAGCTTGTGTATACATAGCCTCTAAATAATTCCAGCCTCAATAAATTCCCTGTGTTGAGAGGCCTGATTAAGAATTGAAAGCAAATAAATGTTTGGCTGTGCTTTCAAACTTAGCCTTACAAATAAGAGACCTGGCTTTGATTCAGGGCAGGGCGAAACCTTGGGCAAGTTTCCTTACTCCACACACCTAATAATAATCAGTCGAGAAAAAAAACCGAATAAAGAATTGGTCATTTCAATCCAACGCTATTTGTTGGACATTGCTGTGCGCAATTGACTGCCACCTTTCATCTACAGATGTACAGTCAATTCATTTTACAGTACTGTACCGTATGTTCTGTGAAGCACTTTGAGACGTCTCGAAGACATGAAAAGGGCGATATCAAATGCAAGGATTATTATTATTTTGTGGGAAATTATTGTGTGAACAGTCAAATCTCTAAATCTTGACATGTGCAATTTACCGCCATATGAAAATAATTAGGCGATAGATTTTCTAGACAACGATTCCTGCTCATCGAGGACTCAGAGTGTTCAGGAAATCTACTGTTGCAAGAAAAAACATACTCATCTGTAAGTTATAATAATAATAATAATTGCATTTGATATAGCACTTTTCACGTAATATAGATGTCTCAAAGCGCTTCACAGAATATACTGTAAAGTAAATTGACTGCATATATGTGGGCAAAATGTGGCAGCCAATTGCGCACAGCAGTGTTCTACAAACGGTTGTGGATTGAAATGACCAATTTTTTTAGGGACTATTATTATTAGGCAGGTGTGTGGAATAAGGAAACATGCTCAAGGTTTCACCCTGCCTGGAATTGAACCCAGGTCTCTCGCTTTTAAGGTGAATGCTCTAACCACTGAGCTACAGGACTCCACAATAGAAATACGTTTTAAGTACTTATCTAATTCCCTTTTGAACACTAATGTTGAATCTGCTTCCACCACCCTTTCAGGTAGAGCATTCCAGACCCTAACAACTTTCTGGGTAAAAAAAATTCTCCTTGTCTCTCCTTTGGTTCTTTTGCCAATTACCTTAAATCTATATCTCCTGGTTACTGACCCACCTGCCAGAGAAAACTGTTTTTCCCGAACTATCTAAATCCCTCGTAATTTTGAACACCTCTATTAAACTTACCTGCTTTAAGGAGAATAATCCCAGCCTCCCTAATGTCTCCACATAATTGTACTCCCTCGTCTCTAGTATAATTCTTGTAAATCATGACTTCATGGCTGTTTGTGGGACATTGCTTTGCGCAAAATCGGATTTTAATAAAATAAAATACAGTCACTACACTTTACAGTACTGTATATCCTGTGGAGCTTTTGAGATGTCCTCCCAAAGTGAAAGGCGTTGTATCAAACATTAGAATAATGATGATTATAATTGTTATTATGCAGACTTACTAAACTCAGGGGGGAAATTAGGTAGCTCTTTGTTGAAGGATTGATTGGCAATATGAGAGACGGTAGTTTTTGTTCTACTTTGGGAGCTGTCATGGCCTCATTGCTGATTCTGTAAGCAAAATATTGAATTCTTCATTGTAAAATGCTGTTCTTTTTATATCACTCCTCTAACTTTCCACTTTTTGCTCCTGAAGGTGTTTTTCATTGTTCTATCTTAGCTATAGTTCACCAGGTGCTGAAGTCCGCCCAATACCTCACTCAATATGCCTGTTTAAATGCCTGACTTGTAAACCAAGTCAAATCCTGTTTCATCTGATGTTTGCACAAATACACCTTCCAGTAAATCATTGGGTAACTGATAGCAGTGCAGATCCTCTCAGATTCCTAAACACAAGGGTGATGATGCCTCTTATAACACTACTTCTGCTGCACCAGCTGCACTTGGCTACAAAATGCACTGCCGACTTCAATTGCAAGTGAAATAGTGCATTGTACAATAAAATTGATGAGGAAGGAATTAACTGTATATGGAAAGAGAATATCTATCATCCACTAACTCAGCATAGACAGTAGAACTTGTTGTATTGTATGGACCAGTGCTGCCTTTGCTCACCAGGCCTATACACTCTGTACTTGGGTGCCTGAGACCTAACAATACCTCTACATCAAGCAATTTAAAGTTGGATTTCCACGGCATATTATATTAATCCTTTACATTTGATTTAGCGCTATTTCACATTGTCGAGACGTCTCGAATCGCTTCACAGGATACATTGTAAAATGGAGTGACTGTGCTATTGTGGACAAACAAGATTTCCCACAAAATTGAAGATAAAAGAAACAATAAAAGTTTCCTCACAGCTAAGTTAACATGTAAGAAATGTGAACCGATAGATTATTCGCTGTTTGGAGTTCCAGGTTCAAACAACAATTTTCTTAGTTTTGGGCACTTGTTCACTTCCCACGAAGGCGATAAAAGTGCTGTCACACAAGTATAACAGCTACAGGAGCCTTCAAGGTCTGTGTTTAACCCTTTATAGGTCACAGCCTGCAATCCAAGTCACAGCCAAACCAGGGCATTTTTTTTTACAGAACTTTCATCGGCAGAGACTGAATTCAAATGGGCACTTTTCTCTCACTTTTGTCCTGAAACATTAAAACTAATTTCTGCAGCTGAAGCAATACTTTGTGTTTTTGTTTCAAACCCTAGAATGATTAATATAATATGAAAGCAGGAATCTAATAAGTAATAATCATATAACGTCATTAATCCTCAAATAATATTCCATAAAATTCTGTAAAAACTGCCCAAACGGTGAACCCAAAGAAATCTCCATTTCCTGTATGATTATGGTAATTATTATTATTAGTATTATTGAAGAGCAGTTTGCTGGTGAAGAATTTGTGGGAATTTCTCCCACCATTTTATATGTTAAAACGTACCATGGCCTAACCAGCAGAAGCAAAGCTTACCATGAGATTTGTCAGTACAGAGTCAGTACAGCAGAGCCTATATTTTGAGAGCTTTCATTCCGATACTGTTTGAGTAAAATGGTATTTAAAAATTCTAAATGCTTTATTGTAATAATTTTATAGCAGCTGCATAGTGAATGATATTCCATGCCTCCGTCTCCCCTGCAGAGGGTGATTGCAGACATTTGCCAATAGAATGGAAACCATAATACAGTAGTAATAATAATAATCCTTGCATTTGATATAGCGGTTTTCACATCTTATCGATGTCTCAAAGCGCTTCACAGAATATGCTGTAAAGTAAATTGACTGTATATTTGTGGACGAAACGTGGCAGCCAATTACGCACAGCAGTGTCCCACAAACAATCGTGGATTGAAATGACCAATTTAATTATTGTGGGGTTTTTTTTGAACGGATTATTATTAGGCGTGTGGAGTAAGGAAACTTGCCCAAGGTTTTGCCCTGATCCGCCTGGATTCGAACACAGGTCTCACTCTTGTAAGGCGAGTGCTGTAAACACTGAGCTTCAGGAGCTCCAATGAATAGGTATTTCCAAAACTCTGTTCATGAAATGTTCTCTGCAGCACCTGAACATTCCCATTATACCTCGGTAACCAAGACAAGTGCTACACACCACAACTCCTGACAGGGAAACAAGGAGTAGTCTTCAGGTTCAGACTTTGAGTTTACAGCTGATCACAGCCACATGTTTAACAAAAGCATTTCTGAGGGGGAAATCGCTGTGTGTTATTATCACATCAACCAAAAACTGCAGTCAGTAGCTATTACTTGCTCCGGGGGAGGCTTCAATCTCAAGGCCAATTCATACCGGTCACTCATCCAATCCTAAAGGCGTGTTTCTGTACATGATACTCAAGAATGGTACACTGGAATCTAGTGTCTGCACATCTACAGCTTCTTAAGAGCATAAACTCCAACAAAGTTTAAAAACACACAGAATAACATTGATAAACAATGAAAACACAATCATTCAGTGAATATGGAGACACCTTTCAGCCCAGCTAACATTCTCCACTATCCAGACCTTTCGTTTGGTCACATATTCTGACCATTGTTAATTTCCTTCGTCAATCCCCAGACCCATTTCTTGCTCTGCATTTTGCTGACTGAGTAATTGATGGAATCAACTCCCCTCTGAGTGCTTTATTTAAGTCAAGCAGCACCCGTCATGACAGAAGGCAGCCAATTCCACAAGTCTGAAGGGTCTGGTTCACGATCCCAATGAAAGCTGAGCCATTAAAAGCAAATGTGTGGAATTTCTTGCTGCAAAGGTAACAGCTAGTGAATCGCTGTATATGGTGTGCGCTTGATGTGAAAACATGCCACTGCCTGTGTAACAGCATGACTTTAGCCACGCTTCAATAATACTCCCTACCAGGAGACAGGATTAACAAGCTAATTCATTGTGCGAGTGTGGGCTGAAACAGATGTGGGTCTAGGAGGCATCGGTTCACAGCAAAAATGTTGTCACATTGATGGACAATTGGAGAAGGTTGCGGTCTGCCGTGAGAAACTAGATCCTCACCTATCATTACATCGTACTAAATAATCATCCCTTGCATTATATTCCTTACAGTAGAGTCAAGATCCCCCTGTACTCTGTGAGAACAATGTGCCACAGCCTCGATCTTAGAACCTCAGATTCCACTCACTTAACCTCTTGCCCCCTTTCTATCTATTCTTTCTATCTATCATCTTAAAAACTACCTCTTTGACAGCACCAATTGTCAGCTCCCACCCCAACCCCCCCATGAACCCTCTCCTGCTCAGCATTGAACCCCGAGACTGTAAAGTACTCTGAGATGGTATTCTAATAGATAACAATTAGCATCTATATAGCATCCTTCAAGCAGGATAACATCTGATGAGCAAAGGGCAGTTTACTACTGTTTGCCTTGCTGATTAGATTGAAACCATCCAAATCTCATTTTATAGTAATTCACTGACAAATAGGGAGTGAAGGGATTTTCACCCCCATTGGCCCCAGCTGTATTTGAAGCCAGAGGTCCAATATTTGTCAGGATTTTGTCAAAAACTATTGTCATAAAACTTAATACAATACTGTAGTCAGGTAGAATTTTGAAAAATTATTTAATTCTTCCGAAAAGAGGCTGGAAAACTAATTTCCAAATTGACGCTGGATATAAGAACTGTCCAGAATTCTGCACAGTTTTAGATTTTTAATTACTATCCCTGTTACTATTTAAAAACAAATGCTTTTAAGGCAGAGATCAAAAGAACTGTCGTCCCTCTGGTTCCACGCTGGCAGGCTAATAACCTAGCACACAGCACCATCCAGTGTGCCCTGTTATCATTCAGAATGGTTTGTACGTTGTTTTGGAGTTATTTCTGCTTTCTGCAGGTGTGTGTTCTGATTGATAGGTTTGTACAGTGCAGTTCCCTGTGGGCAATGCTCATCAGACCAAAGGCTATCTGTTATAAAGCGTTTGCTCCTTTCCTCAGCCCTGTCTACTGTGGACAATTGAATTCCTGAGACTCAGCTCTCCTGTTGCTGTGCTGCTTGTCATATGTCTGAGACCCTTTGCAGACACATTCTGACAGGTCTTGCAATTAGCATTAAAAAAAGATATATGTTGATGGCAAAAAAACAGATAAAGTGTAGATACATGACTAGCACTCTATCCTATGAAAGATGAGCTGGTTATTTTGTTATGGGGAACTAAGAAGAAGAAGAGGAGGCAACAACAAAACAACAAAGTTACACTTGTATAGCGCCTTTCACATCAGGAGGACGTCACAAGGTGCTGCAGAAGAAGAAGAAGAAGAATATCCTCGCATTTGATATAGCGCCTTATCACATCTTCTGGACATCTCAAAGCGTTAGTAGAGCACAGAATGTACTATAAAGTGAATTGACTGTATATTTGATGGGCGAAACCAAGCAGCCAAATGTACACGGCTGTGTCCCCAAAACAATTATGGATTAAATTAACAAATTATTTTCTTTTTAATTAATTTTTTTTTATGGGATGATTAGCCTCGGAAAAGTGATCTGCAAATCGCCCAACAACTGGGTTCCTACCTACTGCTGGGTAAACAGTGGTGTGTGGAGTTAGGAAACTTGCCCAACATTATGCCCTATCCGAGAATCGAACCTGGTTCCTCTTGCTTGTGGGGTGAGTGCTCTAACCACTACAAAAAGCAAGGGAATGGGACTAAACATATCACTCTTACGCAGAACCAGAATAGGCATCATTGAGCCACATCCCTCTGTGCAAAAAACTGCCATGATACTGGTGCTTTTGCCCTTTCTTTCCAGGGCCTTCTAAGGGATGCTATAATCTCATAAATCACAGTGAGGTGCTCAAGGACAGGATAAATCACTGCCCATATAAGCAGATCCCTGGAACAATTCATAGTAATTGAAACAGAACAACAGAGGCCACTTGGAAATTTGAAGAAGGGAAGCTGCATGACCACTTCAACCCCATTCCACCCCCCCCCCCCTCCTCCCCCACCACCATCACCGCCCCCCCCCCCCCCCCCCCTCCCCCCCGTCAACCTCCGTGTTATTCAGTGTTTCAGTGATCTGCATGTTCCTCTGTAGGCAACCATATATCAAACAATACAGAGACACTACAGTGAAAGTGTCCTACTGGCAAGCCTTGTGTCTGTTAGATTGTGTATCTCTGTCACAACATTTGGGATATCCTCCAATTCCTATAATTCTTTGAAATGAACAGCCAACCCGTCTTCATCTAGCCGTTGCCACAAAGGGCTGAGACTTACACAATCATGTGTTGAACATAAGTGAACATCTCATGTCCACTTAATCTGTCTCAGATCTTCAGAGATATTTAATCAGATTTTTTTTAAATCATGGCATTTTGCTTTGTCCGAATAAAGGAATATTCAAGCGCTCTGAGATGCCGTCTGGCGTGGAGGGCGCTATATAAATCGAAGTTGTTGTTGCATTTCTGAAATGATTAAATCGATTCTTCCAAATAATAAAACAGCAACAAAACAAGCAGTGGACCTTATATGTGTGCCTGTGTGGGTGGTGGGGGATGTGCCTAGTGAAGATTCAATGTTACTTTAAACCAAGTTATTTCAAGTCATTTCTATTTGAATGCTGTGAGACAATTCTGTTAATCTCTTGGCCCTCCTCTCCCACATTAACCTCACCTGTGGGTTGCAAGTACTTAATCATAAAACAAAACACAAAATACAGGTACCACAGAAGCTGGAAATCTGAAACAAAAACAGAAGTTGCCGTGAAAACTTAGCAGGTCAGGCAGCATCCATGGAGAAAGGAAAGTGAGTCAATGTTTCAGGTCCACAACTCTTCGTCAGAACTTAATCATGTTTTCCTGGGAGTGCAGACCACAGGTGTGGAATCTAAAAGAGACATAGCGTATTGAATCAATAAACCCATACACCAATTATACATCTGGCATAGACTGTAGTTTAGTTTTAAAAAGTACATAAATTTAAGGTGTTATAAATGCACATCAGAATTTTTTTATTGATTATTGGTGCTAAAATAAATAAAATAATCTTTGAATGTGACTGTTTCTGTAATAGCTGCATGAGCTTAGTTAGCCGAAGGTAACTTTCACTCCAGCAATCTTGAGGGCTGAATTGAGGCATTTGGCGACTCGTGCATTTTTCTGAGATTGTCTCAGAGATCATCACTTTGGATAACTGTAACTACGGGGGGTTATTGATAAGCACTTTCTAATATATTTCCAAATAGCAGAAGAGATCAGAATTGAAAATATATGTACATTTATTATAAAGTTGAACCTATAATTGCTGTTTCCCTCATTCTCCGATCTTTGTTGCTTTGTTTGTCTCAGACCAGCTGCATTGCCCCAGCTGGGAACCTGCCGCTGGTGACTGAACCCTGAAGTCAGTGGCCGACAGTGAGATACATCCATTTCTTTACACAGCATAAACAACAGTGGTCAAACGCCCACACCAACCCTTCGCTTACTGCTGTGAGGTTGTAAAAACTCTGTTTATATTGGCTTTTGGTGCAACATTTCAAAACCGTTTATCATTCTCAGTTGATTTTAAATCCAGTCATTTCACTCACTCGTTCACTTCTAACATCTATTCAGCTTTTGAGGTCTGAAGAGATTGGGAAGAGGAAAGATGATTGAAAGTACAGACAAAGTTTCTTTTTTTATATATAACTGTAGTTTGGCACCCCAGTATTTTGACTTTATCATATTCTGATCATTTTTACCTGAAAGATGGCACCTCCAACAAAGTAATACTCCACCTCATCACCCAGCTATACATTGGAGTGCGAACCGATACAACATGAGTTCAAGTACTGACTGGGGGTTGAACCTACAACTTTCTGTCTCAGGGATGTGAGTGCTATCAATTGAACCAGGCCGATACATGCTGAGCACATTTAATACATACTGGATATTGGACAGCATACTGTCAGTAGTAATATTCTCCAAGAAGTAGTCATCTAATATGTTCACTATCTCTTGTTTGCCCTTTGATCCCTTTAGAGTTAACTTATAATAATAATCCTTGCACTTGATATAGCGCTTTTCACATTTTATCAACATTTCAAAGCGCTTCACAGAATATACTGTAAAGTGAATTGACTGTATATTTTGTGGGCGAATCTTCCTCTGTCTTGGGACGTCCTTGGGATGTTCTCCCAATGTGAAAGTCAATAAATCTATAAATGTAATGTTGTTGTTGTTGTTGCTGTCTGCTTGCCATTGGAACATTGGAAGGATTTTTTGGCAATTGCTGCTACATCTCTTTCCAGTTCTCCCTTGGCTCCCCTAAAGTTTTTTTTAAACTTGCTTCTGCATAATGTTGTAATTGATCAAAAAGTTGTTCTCTCCCTACAAACCTACAAAACAGGCATGTTCTTCGTAATTTTGAATTTGTATTTTTCTGTGTGACCTTCTATTAAGTCTATTAATAATAATCCTTGCATTTGATATAGCGCTTTTCACATTTCCTAGATGTTTCAAAGCGCTTCACAGAATTATACTGTAAAGTGAAACAAAAACAAAAGTTGCTGAGGAAACTCAGCAGGTCAGGCAGCATCCATGGAGAAAGGAAAAATAATCAACGTTTCGGGTCTACAACCCTTCATCAGAACTCTGATTCCCAGCATCTGTAGTATTTTGTGTTTTGTATACTGTAAAGTGAATTGACTACATATTTGTGAGTGAAACTATATACTGTATAAATATAAATCTGTCCCCTGCCTTCACTTAAAGGGTTCCAGTCTGCCCCATATCCCCCGCCTGACCTGCCCCATCATTAGCAATCAAGCCTTCAGCCTCTCTGCCACCACCCTTTCGAACTCCATCCCACAATCCCTTTGCCTCACCCCTTCCCTTGCCTCCTTCAAGGCTCACCTCAAGACCCTCAGCTTTGACCTTGCTGTCAGTCACCCTCCCACCCCTACTCTCCCTGCCCTTCACTCCTCCTAAACCCAACCCCCATTTTGGGTCCAAATCCCTGACTGCCCAGTGCCTTACGATGTCCTCGCAACTTGAAAAGAGCTATATAAATGAAATTTGTTGTTGTTGATCCATTCTGGAACATTTTTGTTTACGTTGCCCTGGTGCACTTGAGCAGGTACTTGTCCTACACACCCTGTAATATTTT